>PVJI01014023.1:0-45657 GCA_004026765.1 Micronycteris hirsuta | reverse complement strand
TAGGAAAATCGCAGACATTCCAAGTAGCAACATCTTCAATGACATGTCCCCTAGAGCTAGGGGCATAAAGGAAAGAATAAACAAATGGGACCTCATCAAAATAAAAAGCTTCTGTGGGGCTAAAGAAAACAGTATTAAAATAAAAAGAGAACCAACCGTATGGGAAGACATATTTGCCAATGATACCTCAGACAAGGGTTTGATCTCCAAAATATATAAAGAACATATATGACTCCAATCCAGGAAGACAAAAAACCCAATTAAAAATGGGCAAAAGACATGAACAGACACTTCTCGAAAAAAGACATACAGAGGGCCCAGAGACATATGAAAAGGTGCTTAACATCATTAGCTATCAGAGAGATGCAAATTAAAAGCATAATGAAATACCACCTCACACCAGTTAGAATGGCCATCATTGACAAAGCAACAGATAAGTGTTGGAGGGGATGTGGAGAAAAGGGAAGCCTACTGCACTGTTGGTGGGAATGCAGACTGGTGCAGCCATTGTGGAAAACAGTATGGAACTTCCTCAGAAAAATGAAAATGGAACTGTCTTTCGACTCAGCAATTCCACTACTGGGAATATACCCTAAGAATCCTGAAAAACCAATTCAAAAGAACCTATGCACTCCAATGTTCATAGCAGCTCAGTTCACAATAGCTAAGTGCTGGAAAAAACCTAGGTGCCCATCTACAAATGAATGGATTAAGAAACTATGGTACATTTACACAATGGAATTCTATGCAGCAGAGAGGAAGAAGGAGCTTATACCCTTTGTAACAGCATGGATGGAACTGGAGAGCATTATGCTAAGTGAAGTAAGCCAGGAGGTGAGGGACAAATACCATATGATCTCACCTTTAACTGGATCATAACCAACAAAAGCAGAAAGCAAGCAAAACAATACCAGAGACTTTGAAATTAAGAACAGTCTAATGATAGACAGGGGAGAGTGGGGAGGGGACAATGGGGAGAAGGGTTTTCAGGAACCACTGTAAAGGACAAATGGACAGAACTAAGGGGGAGGAAGGAGGCTGGAGGGGGAGTAGGGGGCTGGAGGGGAAGGGAGGAGGGGAGGGGAGAGGATGCAAATAACTGTAACTGAACAAAAGTAAAATAAAATTAAAAAAAAAGCCTATATATGAGAAACCTACAGGCAACATCATACTCAATAGGAAAATTGTAAAAGATTTCCTAGTAAGATCAGGACCAAGATGTCTGCTTTCACCACATCAATTCAACATAGTATTGGAAGTCCTAGCCACAGCAATCAGACAAGAAAAAGAAATAACAGGCTTCAAATTAGAAATCAGGAAACAAAACTGTCTTGTTTTCAGATGACACAATAGTATACATAGAAAATCGTGTAAATTCGGAAGAAGGAAGATGGCAGCAAGATAGGTGGGTATGGAGTCCACTTCCCCGTGCCTACTGGTGAAACACCTAGCCAATCTTCTGAGGAACAGAGTGAACGGCCAATGGTATTCCAGCATATATGAAGATTGGAGACCAAAGCTATAGGGGAGATTGAATGATCAGACGATAAGGAGAGTGCTTTGGGACAATAAGGTTCCCAGGGGGACCAAGGCAGGCTACAGCCCCAGGCCTGGTGCCTTCTAGGTCTGCAATATTCTTGGGAGAGAGCCAGGCTAGGCTGTGTGAGAGGCCAGGTGCTCATTTGGACCAGCGGGCTTAAATAGGAAGAATTTTTCAAAAAGAAAAGTAGAAAAAAAGAGACATTCCACGGCTGTTTGGGGAATTCTGTACAGCAGCCTTCGCCTCCTACACCCCGGCCCCACAGTCCTGGAGTTGGTGTGCACACAGTGGTCGGCAGCCCAGGGCAGCCCACCCATGCACACTCTAGAAGAACTGGCTCTGTGGTGGCTCACCAACACCAAAACCAGGAGAATCTGAGATGGTGCGTACCCAGTGATCAACGGCCTGGTGGCGGTCTGCCCACATCCACTTCAGAAGCAATGGGGACAGTGCACACATGTCCATGAAGCTCAAACCTGGGGCACTGGGGATGAAGCGACTCCCACCCAGTCCCTTCACCTGGAGCCCTGCAGGGCCCACTGGCTCTGTAGAAGATAGGTGGAAGTGCCTGGCAGAGGGGAGCTGCAGTCCGCAGAAAGACCTGACTCAATGGGGGGCTAAACTACCTGGAAGGGGCGCTGGGAGTCCCTAGCATCTACACCAGCAAAGAGCAAGAAGACGGTGTGTGAGTTGCCCCTAATTGGTGCACCTCAAGGACAGTACAACTGGCATACCAAAGGCCTAGTCTGGGAGCAAACGGGCACCTAGGGAATGGGCTGGAAACAGCAAAGAGTGCATCTCAGGAAAGGAGAAAAGTGAATCCAATATCTTCCCAGCCTGATGCAGCCAGGAAGACCAGAAGAACATGCCTGACTGGTTTAAAGCCAGCAGAAGACTTTTTTTTTTTTGTTAAATACCATCATCTTCTCTGTCCTTTTTTCTATTCCTTCTTCCTCCCTTTCCTTTATTATTCCTAGTTTCTTCATTCTTTTATTTATTTATTATTTTTTTCCAAATTAAAAAAAATTTCTTTTAATTTCTTCTTCCTTTCTTTCCTTCTTTCTTTTTTCATTCCTACTTCCTTCCCTCATTCCTTTCCTTTTTTTATACTTTCTCCATTCCTTCCTTCCCTTTTTACTCTCTTCTTTTCCCACAGGTGAAACATTAAACCTGGAGCTGTGAAAAGACCAGAGTTAGACCCAAACAGGGGTCATCCAAAAAAATAGAGACAGTGAGACAAATTTAATTTTACTATTCCAGAGAACTTGCAATGTGAGAGTGGTGAACACCAGTACACTTGCTGGAAGAGGAAATCCACCAACAAAGGAACCACCAAAAGAAAACAACAGAAGAAGGTGAAAGATGAAGTGGAACCCACACTAACCTCAATCCAGGACTGAATGAGAAATACAACCAATTGGTGGAGAAATTACCCACAACAAACAACTTAACAAGAGTGAGAGAGAAGCCTCAAAACCTTGTTCACACAGAAGAATCAGCTTCAACACAACCTGTCCACACCTGTACAACAGAATACAAGGTGGGAAGGATGGAGTCACTCTCAGATAACCAGCTGGAGGAAAGTACCCACCAAAGAAAGAACCAATAGCAATAAAAACCCAAAGACATACAGAGAGCCAAAATAAATGACAGTCCAAAACAAGCAAGCTCAGGAGACTGCACCACTGAATCTCACAGGTATTTTACCATAGAAGTTCATACCATAAACCCAGAGAGTCAGAAAAGTTCAACTTAAGAAACAGAGGCTAACAAGAACAGTCTCACAAACAATGGGAACACAAAGAAACAATCCTCAGATGAAGTGAAAGGAGGAAGCTCGAGAAAGAATGATAAATGAAACAGAGGCAAGTCAAATATCAGATATTGAGTTCAAAGCATTGGTTATCAGGAAGCTCAATGAGCTCACAGAGAATTACCAGAAACTACAATGAACTCACTGCAAACTATATCAACATGAAAAAGGAAATAGAAACTATCAACACGGGCCAAGAGGAAATGAAGAATACAAGTTCTGAACTGAAGAACACAGTAGAAGGAAGAAAAAGCAGGCTTGATGAAGCAGAGGATCAGATCAGTGAGCTGGAGGACAAGGTAGAAAAAAACACCCAGAAAGAGCAAGAAAATGAAAAGAGACTCAGAAAGAATGAAGAGGGATTAATGGAAATGCAGGACAACATGAAACGTAATAATATCCTTATAATAAGGATACCAGAAGGGGAAGAAGAAGAGCAAGGGACAGAAAGCCTGGTTGAAAAAGTAATGATGGGAAACTTCCCTAATCTAATGAGAGAAAATGTCACATGAATCCAGGAAACACAGAGAGTCCCAATCAAGAGGAATCCAAAGAGGCCCAAGTCAAGATACATCATCATTAAAATGGCAAAATTGCAATACAAAGAATCTTAAAGGCAGGAAGAGAGAAACAGGAAGTAACATACACGGGAGCCCCCATAAGGTTAGCAGTTGACTTATCAATGGAAACACTCCAAGCCAGAAGAGAATGGCAAGAAATATTCCAATTAATGAGATCCAGAGGCCTGCAACCAAGACTACTTTACCCAGCGAGGCTCTCAATAAAGATAGAAGGCCAAATAAGGAGCTTCCCAGACAAAAGAAGTCTAAAGGAATACACCTCCAACAAACCAGCTCTGCAAGAGATGCTAAAGGGACTGCTTTAAGGAAAGGAAGGGAGAGGCTGAGGAGGAAAAAAATGGTGGTGGAATAAGAGGGAGTGGGGTCCGCTTCCTCCTGCCCACTGGTGAGACATCTGGCCGATTTTCTGAGGAGCAGAATGATCACCCAGCTGTATTCCAGCATGTAGGAAGATTGGCGACCAAGATTACACACAATTGAAAGATCGGACAGTAGGGAGTCCGCTTAGGAGCAAAGGGGTCCCTTGGGACCAGCGGGGAGCTGAGAGGATTGCGGGTCCAGTCTCGGCAGCTGCCAAGTCTGTTCCAGGATCCTTGGGAGGGAGCTGGATTGGGATGTGTGAGTAGCCAAAACAAGCACTCTGGGTCTGTTAGGAGAGGCTCTGTCCCCGGCAGGCAGTCCGGAGGTCGGTGCATACATGGGGATCGGTCCACAGTGGCTGGCACTCCCAGCAAGAGGAATCGGAGATTGCACCGACCCGGAGACCCGAGGCCCAGAGCTCCGGGACCAGGCACACCCTGCGAAGCCAATCAGGGGCGGCGGGGGACTGTGCGCAACCGGGCGGCCAGGACAGCGGCTCGCAAGCACCGAATCCAGAGACAAAAGGGGTCCGCGAATACAGGGGCGTGGAGCTCACGCCTAGAGGGCCTGGGACAAAACCCAGCCCCTGTGATCAGAGACCTGCAGGGCCGACTGCCTCCATGGGAGAAAAACAGAGGAGCGCCATCAAGCCCCATCGAGGGGAGCCACAGACCTCACAAACTCTTAACTCAGTGTGGAGGCCAGGCAGCCCAGAAGGGGTGCTGCGTATTCCTAGCACCTGGGCTGGAGGCAGGATGGCAGCTAAGAGTGCAGCTCAGGAAGGGAGAAAAGGAAACCTGATTATCTTCCCAGCCTGCCACAGCCTGCCACAGACCTGACCAGCCACTTTTAAAGCCAGTGAAGAGAAGTTTTTTTTTGTTTTTTTGTTTTTTTGTTTTTGTCCTTTTGTTTTCTGTTTGTTTCTTTTTTCTTTCCCCCCACCCTTCTTTCTATCTGTCCTTCTATATTTTTTTAATTTCTTCTACCTTCCCATCATTTAGTATTTCTAGTTTTCTCCTATTTTCTTTTCTTTTCTTTAAAATTACTTTATTGTTTTTCAATTAGAGTTGTCTGAATCTTCTCCCCACCCCTCCAAGCCTCCTCCCTCCAATCCCACCTCCCACTGCAGCCTCCTTCCTCCCCCTAGGTTCAGTCCATGTGTCCTCTATAGTGGTTCCTGAAAACCATTCTCCCAATTGCCCCCCTCTCCCCCTGGCCACTGTCAGACTTCTTAATTTCAATGTCTCTGGTTATGTTTTGCTTGTTTTCTGCTTTTGTTGATTATGTTCCAGTTAAAGGTGAGATCATGTGGTATTTGTCCCATTTGTTTATTCTTTCCTTTATGTCCCTAGCTCTAGGGGACAAAACATTGAGGATGTTGCTGCATGGAATGTCTGAGATTTTCCTACCAATGTTTTCCTCTAGAACTTTTATGGTGTCATGACTTACATTTAAGTCTTTTATCCATCTTCAATTTATTTTTGTGTATGGTGTAAGTTGGTGCTCGAGTTTCATTTTTTTTCAGGTAGCCAGCCAGATTTCCCAACACCATTTGTTGAAGAGGCTATTTTTATTCCATTTTATGCTTCAGCCCCCTTTGTCGAATATTAATTGCCCGTAGAGACTTGGGTTTATTTCTGGGCTCTCTATTCTGTTCCATTGGTCTATCTGTCTGTTTTTATGCCAGTACCAAGCTGTTTTGATTACAGTGGCCTTGCAATATAGCTTGATATCAGGAATTGTGATCCCTCCTGCTTTGCTCTTCTTTCTCAAAAATGCAGCTGATATTCGGGGACGTTTATGGTTCCATATAAATTTTTGAAGTGTTTGTTCTATATCCATGAAATATGTCATTGGTACTTTGATAGGGATTGCATTGAATCTATAAATTGCTTTGGGGACTATGGACATTTTGATGATGTTGATTCTTCCAATCCATGAGCATGGTATATGTTTCCATTTGTTGGTGTCTTCCATGATTTCTCTCTTCAGTGTTGTGTAGTTTTCTGCATACAGGTCTTTTGTCTCCTTGGTTAGGTTTATTCCCAGGTATTTTATTTTTTTCTTTGTTGCTATATCAAATGGGATTTTTGTCCTGATTTCTGTTTCTGCTGTTTCACTGTTGGTATACAAAAGTGCCTTTGATTTCTGGATATTGACTTTATATCCTGCTGTCTTGCCAAATTCAATTATTAGATCGAGTAGTTTTTTGGCGGAGTCTATAGGATTTTCTAAGTATACTATCATGTCGTCTGCATACAACGACAGTTTTGTTTCCTCCTTTACAATTTGGGTGCCTTTTATTTACTTTTCTTGTCTGACTGCTATGGCCAAAACTTCCAGAACTATGTAGAATAGAAGTGGTGATAGTGGGCAACCTTGTCTTGTTCCTGATCTTAGTGGGAAAGATTTTAGATTTTGTCCATTGAGTATAATGTTGGCTGTAGGTTTCTCATATATGGCCTTTATTATGGTCAGGAATGCTCCCTCTGTTCCCACTTTGCTAAGTGTCTTTATCATAAATGGATGCTGTACCTTATTGAATACTTTTTCTGCATCTATTGATATGATCATGTGATTTTTGTCTTTGCTTTTGTTTATGTGATGTATTACACTTACTGTTTTGCGAATGTTGTACCATCCTTGCACCCCTGGGATGAAACCTACTTGGTCTTGGTGAATGATCCTTTTAATGTATTGCTGGATGCGGTTTGCTAATATTTTGTTGAGAATTTTAGCGTCAATGTTCATCAGTGATATTGCCTTGAAGTTTTCTTTCTTTGTTGTGTCTTTTTCTGGCTTTGGGATTAGGATGATGCTGGCCTCATCAAAAGAGTTTGGGAGACTTCCATCATTTTGGATTTTTTGAAATAGTCTGTGAAGGATAAGTGTTAGTTCCTCCCTAAATGCTTTGTAAAATTCTCCTGTGAAACCATCTGGTCCAGGGCTTTTGTGTGTCGGGAGTTTTTGATTACTGCTTTAATTTCATCCGCTGTTATTGGTCGGTTCAGGCTTTCTGTTTCTTCCTTATTGTGGTTTGGAAGAGTGTATTTTTCTAAAAATTTGTCCATTTCTCCTAGGTTTTCATATTTCTTGGCATAAAGTTCTTCATAGTAGTGACATAATTCTTTGTATTTCTGTGGCATCAGTTGTAATATCTCCTCTTTCATTTCTGATTGAGTTTATTTGGGCCCTTTCTCTTTTTTTCTTGATGAGCCTGCTTAAAGGCTTGTCTATTTTGTTTATCTGTTCAAAGAATCAGCTCCTGGATTCATTGATCCTTTGAATTGTCCTTTTAGTCTCTAAGTCATTTAATTCTGATCTGATCATGGTTATTTCCTTCCTTCTACTTGCTCTGGGTTGTCTTTGCTGTTGTTCCTCGAGTTCTTGTAGGCATAGGGTTAGGTTGTTTGTGTAAACTGTTTCTGTTGTTTTTTAGGTAGGCCTGTATTGCTATGAACTTCCCTCTCAGGACTGCCTTCGCTGTGTCCCATAAGTTTTGGGTTGTTGTCAGTTCATTTTCATTTGTTTCAAGGAACTTTTTGATTTCTTCCTTAATCTCATCCTTGACCCATTCATTGTTTAACAGCATGCTATTCAGTCTCCACATTTTGAGTGTTTTGGAGTTTTTTCTTTGGGTTGGTTTCTAATTTCAGACCCTTGGGGTCAGAGAAAATACTTGGTATGATTTCAATTTTCTTGAATTTGTTGAGGCTTGTTTTGTGTCCTATCATATGTTCTATTTTTGAAAATGTTCCATGTGCATTTGAAAAGAATGTATATTTAGCTTCTTTGGGGTGAAGGGCCCTATATATATCAATTAAGTCCAGTTCTTCTAGGGCATTGTTCAGTGCCACAATGTCTTTGCTGATCTTTTGTTTGGAGGATCTGTCCAATTTTGACAGCGGGGTGTTGAAGTCCCCTACTATAATTGTGTTGCTATCAATGTCTTTCTTGAAGTCCTCTAAGATTTTCTTTATGTATTTGGGTGCTCCTGTGTTGGGTGCATTTATATTTACAATATTTATGTCTTCTTGGTGGATTCTTCCCTTGAGTATTATAAAGTGTCCTTCTGGATCTCTCTTGATGGCCCTTTTTTGGAAGTCTATTTTGTCTGATATGAGTATTGCTACCCCAGCTCTTTTTTCTTGTCCGTTTGCTTGGAAAACTTGTTTCCAGCCCTTCACTTTCAGTCTGTATAACTCTTTTGTCCTGAGGTGGGTCTCTTCGAGGCAGCATATATGTGGGTCATGCTTTCTTATCCATTCCACTATTCTATGTCTTTTGATTGGAGCATTTAATCAATTTACATTTAAGGTTATTACTGATAGCTACTTATTCATTGCCATTTTTTTTTTGTACCTGTATTCCTCACACTCTTCCTTTCCCTTCCTTTCCTTAAATCAGTACCTTCAGGATCTCTTGCAGAGCTGGTTTGGTGGAGGTGTATTCTTTTAGACTTCTTTTGTCTGGGAAGCTCCTTATTTGGCCATCTATCTTGATTGAGAGCCTTGCTGGGTAGAGTAGTCTTGGTTGCAGGTCTCTGGTTCTCATTACTTGGAATATTTCTTGCCATTCCCTTCTGGCTTGGAGTGTTTCCATTGAGAAGTCAGCTGCTAACCTTATTGGGGTTCCCTTGTATGTTACTTCCTGTTTCTGCCTCGCTGCCTTTAGGATTCTCTTTGTCTTGGAATTTTGCCATTTTAATGATGATGTGTCTTGAAGTGGGCCTGTTAGGGTTCCTTTTGAATGGGACTCTCTGTATTTCCTGGATTTGTGTGGATTTTTCTCTCATCAGATTAGGGAAGTTTTCCATCATTACTTTTTCGAACAGGTTTTCCATCCCATGTTGCTCTTCCTCTCCTTCTGGTATCCCTATTATACCAATATTGTTACGTATCATGTTGTCCTGCATTTCCCCTAATACCTCTTCATTCTTTCTGAGTCCCTTTTCCTGTTCTTGCTCTTTTTGGTTGCTTTTTTCAACCTTGTCCTCCAGCTCACTGATCCGATCCTCTGCCTCATTGAGCCTGCTTTTGATTCCTTCTATTGTGTTCTTCAGTCCAGATATTGTATTCTTCATTTCCTCTTGGCCCTTGTGAATAGTTTCTATTTCCTTTTTCATGTTGACATAGTTTTCAGTGAGTTCATTATAGTTTCCCTGTAGCTTCTGGTAGTTTTCTGTGAGTTCATCAAGCTTCTCGAGTTCTTGAGCTGCCTGATAACATATGCTTTGAACTCAATATCTGATAGTTGGCTTGCCTCTGTTTCATTTATCATTCTTTCTGGGGCTTCCTCCTTTCCTTTCATTTGGGGATTGTTTCTTTGTCTTCCCATTGTTTGTGGGATTCTTCTTTGTAGCCTCTGATTCTTAAATTGATCTATCAAGTCTCTGGAGCAGCGAAGTTAATTTTGTGTCACTGTCTCTGTTTTGGGGGCTGTTTCTTGTCTGGGTCCCACTCTATTGTCTTCACAATTCCAGGTTTTAATGTCTCACCTGTGGATAAAGAAGAGAGGGGAAGGGAGAAAAAGAAGGAAAAGAAAGCAAAAGAAAAGGAAAAAGAAAGATAAAGAAAAATTAATACTCAAATAGCATAAAATAAAATATAATAAAAAATATGAGATAAATAGAAGAGAAAACTAGGAATACCATATGAAGGGAAGGTAGAAGGAGTTAAATAAATATAGAAGGACAGATAGGAAGAAGGTTGGGGAAAAACAATCAAAGAAACAAAGAGAAAACAAAAGAAAGAAGAAAAAAAAGAAAAGAAAAAAAAAAAGACTTCTGTTGGCTGGGTTCAACAGCATCTGGTCAGGACTGCGACAGGCTGGTAAAATATCAGAGTTCCCTGGCTTTCTCCCTCGGCTGCACTCTTAGCTGCCATCCTGCCTCCAGCCGAGTTGCTAGGAATTCGCAGCACCTCCTCTGGGCTGTCTGATCCCCACCCTAAGTCAGAGTTTGTGAGGTCTGTGTCTCCTTTCAGTGGGGTTCGATGTTTTCTCCCACGGGGGGATTCTGCAGCGCAGGTCTCCAATCACAGTTGCTGGGTTGTGTCTCAGGCCCTCCCAGAATGAGCTCCGCACCCCTGTATTTGTTGCCTGCTTTTGTCTCTGGATTCGGGGCTTGCAAGCCTCAGGCCTGGGCGCCCGGTCGGGCACCACCCCCAGCCGCCCCTGACTGGCTTCGCTGGGTGCGCGCCTGGTCCCGGAGTTCCAGGCCTGGGTCTCTGGTTCAGTTCAATCTCTAATTCCTCCCGCTGGGATCACCGGCCTCTGCAGACCAGTCCCCAAGTACACACCGACCTCCGGACTGCTGGGGACCAAGCTTTGGCAACTCTCATACCATAATCCAGCTCCCTCCCACAGATACTGGAACAAGCCGGGAAGCTGCTGCTACTGGATCCGAAGACCTCCCGGCTCCGCACGAGTCCCTTCCCTCCGAAGCAGACTCCCTACTGGCTGATCTTATGCGCAATCCTGGTCGCCACTCTTCCTGAAATAAATCTTGGCGATCTCTCCGCTCCTCAGAAAATCAGCCAGATATCCCACCAGTGGGCTGGAGGAAGCTGAACCCACTCCCTCCTATTCTGCCGCCATCTTTTGTCTCTCATATATAGGCTTTATTATGTTAAAGTATGCTCCTCTACTCACACTTTGCTGAGTGTTTCTATAATAAATCGATGTTGTACCTTATCAAATGCTTTTTCTGCATCTATTGATATGATTTTATGATTTTTGTCTTTCCTTTTGTTTATGTGATGTATTATGTTTATTGATTTGTAAATATTGTATCATCCTTGCATTCCTGGGATGAATCCCCCTTGACCATGGTGTATGATTTTTTAATGTATTGCTGGATGTGGTTTGCCAATATGTTGTTGAGAATTTTAGTGTCTGTGTTCATCAGTGATATTGGCCTGTAGTTTTCACTCTTTGTTGTGTCTTTATCTGTTATTTTGGATTAGGATGACGCTGGCTTCATAAAAGAAGTTTGAGAGTTTCCACTGTTCTTGGATTTCTTGGAATAATCTGTGATGGATAGGGGTTAGTTCTTCCTCAAATATTTTGTAACATTCTCCCCTGAAACCATCAGGTCCAGGGCTTTTGTGTGCTGGGAATTTTTTGACTACTGCTTCAATTTTATCTGCTGTTATTAGTCAGTTCAGGCTTTCTGCCTCCTCTTTGTTGAGTTTTGGAAGATTATATTTTCCTAGAAATTTGTCCATTTCGCCTAGGTTTTCATATTTCTTCACATACAGTTCTTCATAGTAGTGTCTTACAATCCTTTTTGTTTCTGTGGTGCCAGCTGTAATCTCTCCTATTTCATTTAGTTTATTTTAGTCCTATTTGATTGAGTTTATTTGGGTCCTCTCTCTTTTTTCCTTTATGATCCTGCTTAAAGGCCTCTCGATTTTGTTTATCTTTTCAAAGAACTAGCTCCTGGATTCATTGATCCTTAAAATTGTGCTTTTGGTCTCTATGTCATTTAATTCTGATTTGATCTTGTTTATTTCCTTCCTTCTATTTGCTCTGGGCTGTCTTTGTTGTTGTTCCTCGAGTTCTTGTAGGTGTTGGGTTAGATTGTTTGTTTGAAATGTTTCTATTTCTTTTAGGTAGGCCTGTGTCACTATGAACTTCCCTCTCAGACTGCCTTCGCTGTGTCCCATAAGTTTTGGGTTGTTGTCAGTTCATTTTCATTTGTTTCAAGAAACTTTCTTATTTCATCCGTAATTTCGTTCTTGACCCATTCGTTGTTTAATAGCACAAACTTGCGGGGTAAGAAATGAGTGTTAGAAACCTATTCAGGATATAAAATATCACTAATCATGGAGAAGACCACAGTGGATTTTGTCTGGGTAGTCTCTAATATTTACCACTGTTTTTTCTTTCTGGATCTGCTTCTGGTGATATCAGATGTTGACCCCATCTGACCTTAGGCAGACTGTTGAGAAGCTGCTGGGGATCTACTGTCTGTTGTTAGTCTAGTCACTCTGCACTCAGCAGTCAGGCTTAGCACAGCAGAGCTGGGGCAGAATCGCTCTTGGGGGCGGGGCTGTTGTTTCTCTTCAGGCTGCTGCTGCTTGGAGGGGAGTGGTCTGCCTGAGCAGGATAGCTGCTGCTATAGTGGGGAAAGACTCAGCACCAGGATCCCAGTGTCTATTCTCTCAGTTCTCTTCTCAAAGCTTTCATCCCCAGTCCCTCCTTAGGAATCTCTAGCTCACTCTGCCCTTGCCTTTGTCAGAGCCCTGGGGAATTGAAAAGCTTGTATGTTGGCCCTTTAAATGGTTCTTTGCATATCCAGTCAACCATCTCTGGCAGAGTGTAACCCTGTGGCTTTTATCCCCTGGTTGTTATCTGTGTACTTTTTGGGCTCTGGTGCTCTAGGCTGGGGATCCCAGCTTAGGGTTTAGAACCCATCCTTCTCAGAGGGATCCCACCAGACACTTAATTATCCCTTAGGCGCTGCTGCCTGTGGGCGCCCAGCCAGCCCGCCCAAGTCTCCACCGTACTCCTTACCAGTCGGTTAGTGCTGAAACTAATTCTTCTGTTTGAGTTATAAGGCTTCTCTCTCACCATTGTTCAGTTCTTTGTTCTAGGTGATTTCTCCACAGTTTAGTTGTAATTCCAGATTGGTTTTGGAAGGAGATTAGTGTGGCTTCTATTCACTTCTCCTCCATCCTGCCTCCCCTATAAGATGTTTATTATTAAATGCTATGTGTGACAGGAAGATCCAGAATTAGATAACAAAATATTAACAGCACTTATTTCTGGGTGGTTGAATGAGAGATCCATTCTACTTTCTTCTGACATTTTTCTCTATTTTTCACAAAGAGTGTGTATTCACATTATAATAAATAAATGTCTTTGGTAAAAATGCTTCACCAAAAAGACTGGGAATAAACACATCAAAATATTAATAGTGTCTCTCTTTGCACAGAACTACAGTGTATTTCTAATCACCAGACTCACCCCTGGGTCATGTTCTTGAATTCTATGGAAAGTAATTTATCCTAAACTTTAAATACTTGAAGCATCAAAAGGACAAAATTTGTAATAAAATAATCAGTAAGAAGTGATCATCCATCTTCAAAACCACGCCAATGAAATAGTTGAGAATGAATGGGGCATAGTGAGGCCTCTGTGAGGCTGGGCAGGATTTCTCACTACAGGACAAGGCAGCATGGCTGTTGCTGACTGTGGAGGCAGCAGGACAGATCTGGATTGTAAAAGTGTGTCTGTGTGTTTCTGTATATGCATGATAATAAAACGTCTTTTTTAAAAAATCATTGTACTCCTTTTACTCTTTCAGAGTTAAGATTTCTAAATTCTAGCAATAAACTTTATCAGGAAACTACCATACCTTGGACAGTAGAGTGAAATATCAGCTTTTGTTTCTGATTCTTTGGACTTTTTGGTTCCTCTGGGGTGGGTTTGAATGAAGATACCTATGTTGTGTTCTGTTCTTAACTCTGAGAACATGACCCTGGTGCACAAGTTTGCCTGCTTTGTGAGTCAGAACTGAAGAACAAGCAGGCTGGCTGGTGGGCATAGGCCTAAATATATCCTTGTGTCAGGGCCTATGGCTCTGGAGCCACCTTATTCCCGCACATTGTGGGCTTTTGTTCTTGCTCTCCAGTCATGTGGAATCATGGCCTGGGAAAGGGAGAAAAAAATCACAACAAAAATAAACACTCAGTGAGTGCTTGCTGGGTGCTGCATGTGCTAGGCATCTCACATCCACAATCCCAATTCTTCCTCATGACAAGTCTGGGGTGGACACCATAATTAAGCCACTTTTGCAGGTGAGAACAGTGAGACCTAGAGGACTTAGTGAGCAGCACATCTAGCAGGTGGAGAAGGTGCTGGAATTCTGTCCTGGTGCCAGAGGGGCCTGCTCTTTTCCATAAGCCAGGACCTTAAAGCTCCAGTCATATTTTGGTTCCATCCGTTACCCTTTCTCAGTCTGGACATTTCCAAAGAGAAGCCACTTGTAATATAATAAAAATTTGGGGGGACATTTAAAAACCCTTGGGATTTCCCATCATAGGAGTGTCTTTGCTATTCATGAACTCCTTGACTCACAGTTGAGTTTATGTTCATAATGTGACTTGTGATGGCCATTAAGTAGCTTCAGAATGAGAACAGGTCATCAGGGGAACCAACCACATGATTAGAGCTTTAAGACTCTGAGTCAACTTGACTTCTGGGGAGGGGATGGGGATTGAAGTTTTTGTTGAGCCACATGTATCAATTATGCCTACATAATGAAACCCCAGTGAAACCTCTGGACACTGAGACTCAGTGGAGTTGCCTGATTGGGGAACACATTGATGTGACCAGAAAGGACCTGGTTCCACACAGAAGCTCTGCATTCAGGGCCCTCCCAAGACCTTGCCCTATGGATCCTCTTTTGGCTATTCCTGAGTTGCATCCTTTATAATAAAACTGTGAACATACATATAGCACTTTTTCCAGAGTTTTGTGAGTGCTTCTACAGAATTATTGACCTAAGAGATGGAAACTCCTCAATTTTTAGCCAATCAGTCAGAAGTGCAAGTGGCCTGGGGACCCCTGAACTTGAGGATGGCTTCTGAGGTGGGAGCAGTCTTACGGAAGACTGAGCTCTTAACTTGGGAGCCAGTTCTAGCATCACCATCTGGGTGCAGAATGCCAACACTGAATTGCAGGATACCAGTTGGGGATGGCATCAGACACCCCCTTTGCATCCTTCTTTGAAGGGGAGACCCTGTGTCTGAATGAAGCTAGAATCCTGGTATACATGGCTGGCAAAGAGGGATTAAAAGCAACTTATTTGCACAAACCTTCCTTTTAGCTGAATGTTAAAGCCACTCCTTTAGAATAGTCTCAGAATGCATTTCAAACAAGCTGGATCATCACTGTATTAAAGCTATTAGGTGTTCAGTTGGAACGGTGGGAAGTGATACTAAATCATCTAAAATTGAAGAGCAAGTGAAGACACCCTAGGTCAAGGCAACCTACGGAAAAGCTGTTCCTTGACCTTCTGTCTTTAGATCAATGGAATGGTCTGTTTTTTCTCCCAATGCCTTGGAGGTTTTGGAGAGAGTGTTGTTTGCAACTGGCCTGTGGATGGAGCAGAGGTAGGTGAGAAAGGGTCATGCTCTTACCTCCATTCAAGTGACACATTTATCTATGCTCAAGAAGGAGGGAGATTGAATGGATTATTTAGTTTTGTTTTCCTTGCATGAACTTTAGGGGAAATATTTATCATGATGTTTCATGACTTCATGTTTGGAAGTATGTAGGTCAAATAGCAGGTGCTGAGGATGGGGTGGTGTTTGTTCATAGAGCAATGGGTTTCTTGAGTATCAGGGCTAAGAATGGCCATGTGATTATTTACAACCTAAGTATCCATTGATAAACAAATGGATGAAGAAGAACACTGATCTATGGTAGAATAGAACATGACTCAGCCATAAAAATGAATTAAATCTTGCCATTTGTGACAACATAAATGGACCTAAAGGGTAATATACTGAGTAAAGTGAGACAGAGAAAGCCAAATACCATGTGATGTCACTTATATGTGGAATCTAAAAAAAAAAATAAGTGAATAAACAAGAGAGAAACAAACTCATAGATATACAAAGAACAAATTGATGGTTGCCAGATGGGAGGGGTTTAGAAGGATGGGTAAAAAAAAAAAAAAGGGATTACGAAGTACAAATTGCCAGTTATAAAAATGGTCACGGTGAGGTAAAGTGCAGAATAGGGAATATAGCCAATAATAATGTAATAACTAGGTATGGTGTCAGATGGGTACTAGACTTATCAGGATGATCAGTTTTAAGTTATATACATGTTTAATCATTGTGTGGTTCACCTGAAACTAATACTGCAAATCAACTGTAATTTAATGTTTTTAATTTTTGAAACAAAATACCTGTGCAATCAATCTGTAACTATCAGTCGCTCAGAGAGCCTGAGATGTTATTCCAGGTGCAGGGGAAGGACTGTCTTACTGAAGAGACTGCAGACATTCCGTGAGTGTGACACATACACTGGGCTGTTTGTTTGCCAGCCAACTTTATTTTTCTTGCCTATCAAGTTTGCCACTACTTAAAATTTACCTCTGGGAAATGCATCTAGGTGTCTTTTGGGTAAAACACCTGGGGATGTCAGAATAACCTTTAAATGAAAACACAGTTGACTCACTGGAGACACAGAGCCTTATCTTGATAGTGAAGCAGCTCTGTTCTTTCTGTATGGTGTGCAGTGCCCTGGCTCACCTCCATCTCTATACCTTAGCAGGGGAGGAGGAGGAGGGAGGTAGCTAGCTCTTCCTCTCCTTCCAAACAGCAACAAAATTCCTTGGCTTGACTGTTCAATAATCCTATGCCAGCTGGCGTCTTCCCTGTCTTGTGGGAATGCAGTGAATCTCACCTCAGTGTACTTGGCCCTTGCACACCGAGGGGTGGGTGCCTGCATCTGCCAGCTCAGCGGAGCTGCAGTCAAACTTCTGAGTATGGATCACATCTGGCCCTAGAATTTCTGAGAGCCTGAGGCTTCACAGCTATAGAGGAAGAACACTGATCTGGGGTATGGAGGATTCAAACTCCACTGGTTGCTTGGCTACTCTCAAGGGCAAGCTTCCTCATTTCCTCCTTTTAGGGGCCTTTACATCAGCTGAGGTTTTCACAGTTGGACTACTTGGTTCTCTCCTTGCCTCCTCTTCCCCTGACCTCAGAGAAGGTAAACCTTTGCTTCATAAGCTCTCAGTTGTTACTCAGGGAATCAGCAGAACACCAGGAGAGATGCACTGGGTCCTAAATAACTACCAGACACACATTTCAGGTGGTTACGTCAATGGTTCATGCACAGAACCAAGGGAGAGGTGACTTCTGTGATATATCTTTTACCACTGGCATCAGAAGCACACAAGACTAGACCTTTTTCAAAAGCAGGGAAAGGATAGTGTTTCTGCTGTGTCTAATTGGAGTGACTAGGAAGTTTTTCTGTAGATAGAGCTTCAGCAAGAAGCCTGCGAAACACAGTGGAGCAGAAGTAAAGCCGATCCAGGCAGTTCACCTCCCTGCTTGGTAATGCTCCACCAGTCCACAGCTGCCTCTCTCCCCAGGGAAGGGGCCTCAGGCAAGGCTGGCCCCCCTTAAGCGCTGCTGGAACTCCTTCCTGATTGGCCACAGATTTGCCAGGCCACCTGTCACTGTTCACTCAACTACACTGGGAAGGCAAAAGCAGAAGAGAAACCAGAGTAGGAGAAAGGTATGAGCAGAACCTGCAGGGCTGCCACAGGTGGAAGCAAAGGTAAGACTGAAGCAGTAGCCTGTTACTTTATTAAATAGTCATGTAACTTGGAACAAAATAACCCTGAAGCACTATTAATTGGGAATTCCAATGAAGTTTCTTGCCTACTTGTTGAAGAGCCAGTGACAGAAAGCCCTGACTGTGGGGCCTGGTCCTCCCCAGCACCCCTACTACCTTGGGGCTTTGCAGGGCTGGCTGGAGCTCCCCTCCCCCCATGGTGGCTGGGAAGAGCCTGGGGTTGAGCCCACATGGCCCTTGCTTCCCCACTCTCCTGCTTCCCCAGGAGCAGAGCAGCCTGTGCCATTCCAAGGGCACTCTCCCACTCTCCCTTCTGTCCACATGCTGCCACAGTGTACTTTTAAAAGTTACTTTCCCTGTAAAGATAAAAACAATCTTACACCTGAGTCCTATGCCCAGTAAATCCAATCTGGATCCCACAGGGACAGAGCAGTGAGTGTTTCACTCTCTGCTCCATGTTCTTTTTCCCATTACCCACTCCTCTCCTCACTCTCCACTCATTCGTGCTCACTGGCCTTCCTGACACAGGCCAGACCCCACTGCATCTTCAGAGCTCTATGTCACCTATGAGTCCCCCCAGCTTTCTCGACCTCCTGTACCCATTCCACACATCTGTCAAAACCTGCTTCATGCTCATCTCCCTCCCCTATGTCCTAGAGCAGGCATTATCCAGTTGGTTCAGAAGCTTGCTCTGTTCTCCTTAACATAAACCACCTCCTATCTTCTGCCTCTTTCTTATTAGGTGACTAATGTTCAAGGATCTTGCATTAAAGAAGGAAGGAAAGAAGGAGGGAGACAGGGAGGGGGGAAGAGAAGGAAGGGGAACAACCACAACAAAAATCCATTCATCTTTCTTTGATCACTCTCTTTCCTTTCCCTCGGAAAGACGTATTTCTTGCCCTCCAAGGTGCACATTTTCCCCACCTTGGTACAGGGCAGGAAGTATTGCGTCATAGCTTAATTGCAGTGCTTTTTCTTTCTTAACAGGAACATGGAGTGACATGTGTCAGTACTGGCGGCATCTTGAATGTAATGAAATGTGGCATGCTATCTGAAAGAAGCCACTATATCCCCTTTATATTGTGTTGTCTGGTCCTCAACTATTGTTTTCTGGTTTCTGTTCCCAACCACCCCACAGAAAAATGCTACCCCACAGTAACCCAGGCTCTCTTAATTTTCAAAACCAGGGTTTTTCAGTTATTTCGCTAAATCTACCTGTTGTTTTTGACAATGGTGGCCTCCTGAAATTTGCCACCTTGCCTCTCCTGCCTCCTGACCTCCATCTCCTCCGGCAGGTCTGCCTCACATGTGTTCACCCCTTCTCTTAGTCCATGGAAATAGGGTTCCTCAGGGTTTATTCCTCAGTCCTCTCCATTCTATACTTGTTTTATCTGTCACCTGTGTGCCAGACTCTCTAGTTTGGGTCTGTACATGAATTTCTCTTCTGAGCACCTGCCTGCAGTATGCTTCTCTATTTTTATTTTCATTTCTTAAACCTGGAAACATTTTCTCCCCAAGGGGCATGTGGCAATGACTTGGAGACATTTTTGTTAACTACAGCTTGGGTCTGGGGGAGAATATTACTGGCATCTTAGTGAGTGTTGGACAGAGATACCACTAAACATCCAATAGTACAGAGGAGTCCCCCACAATAAAGAATGAGCTGGCTCAAAATGCTGAGGTCGAGTGGTTCTACTATATGCACTTCAGATGGCTAATGCCCCACACAGAACTTCCCCTTTAACTTCTTCCATATGGCATGTCGCTGTATTCTGTGGCTATTGTCTATCCCTACTACTGGGTTCAAAGCTTATGGATACACTATGCTTTATTCACCTTCTTGTCTCCAGTTCCTATCAAAGAATGTGAATGGAATATTAGCTATCCAGCAGTGCTGTGAATTAATGGAATATGTAACTATGTGATTTCCCCAGAGAAACTAAGTTCTCTAAAGGCCAAGACTATCCTAACCTACCACTGGTTGTTGAGGGAGGTGGAAGCAGAGTGGGAAGATACGAAGATTCAAGATAGGTGAGAGAATTTGTAGAACCTAAGAGTCCATGCCTCTCTTGGCTGAGTACAGGCTAATGCCTGTGGTCACACGATGTGAGAAAGAAAAGAAGCCTAAAGGCAATTTGGGTTCTCTTACTATTTCTAAAATTGTGAAGTTGAATAAGTAAGGTAGAGAGGCATAAATTAGGTCTATGTTGGTAAAATGCAATTTAAAAAGTTAGAATTAAAGGAAGAACTAGCCTGGACTGTATTTGGAATAGTAAATACACAATAAAGTAAAACCAAAGTGGGGACACTACCATGAAAATAAAGGGAAAATCCTGGAAGAAAAAAGGATAAATATGACAGTTTGGCAGTGGATTAATTTTTCCACCCATTCTTCTATATTCTTATTTGGTCAATGTATCATAGCACCTTGGAATTGCCAAAATTACGTAAAATAAATCTTTATATCACATGGATTATAGCTTCACCATTTTACCTCTAACTCTGCTTCCTTCACAGGCAGCATCTTTTAAACAAAGCTGTGAGGTGCACCTGTGTGCCTTGCTCACATGGACTTGTAGGGGTCTGTTCCATGCACCCATGCCCCCTTTTTCTTTCTATTAGCTTAATTTCTCTTATTCATTCTGACTTGGTACACGGCACACATATTTGTAAACTGAAAATTTATACCTGAGGCAGGGCATAAATTCCTATTTTTTTTCCTGAATTCATTTGGACACCTTATGTGAGGGACCTAGTTATAAAAGCAAATACATTTGGGTTTATGGGGAAAAATTCTCCCTTGTGAATTAGAAAAGCATGAAGCATCCCTATGACTGAAGAAGCCCTGCTAGAGAACACAGAAACTTTCCTCACCCACAGGAGGGGTGGGCAGCTCCCTGGGACACATGTAGGCACCCCCATCCATGTAGGTGAGTACAGGAGGGCCCCACTCATCACTGTAGCCCTGAGATACTGACTACCACTGCCCTTGGCTGTTGGCTCACAGGACACTGGCTGCCTTTCAGACAGAGGAAGGGGACCCATCTGGAGTCTTTTACAACCTAGAGAATAATATTGAAAAGAAAATATAACACAGATGAGATGAGTCATTTACATTTGTCTGAAGTCAGTTATTATAAGCCACATAAAAACAGACTTATACCATGTCATATTTTCTGTTAATATGTTATACCCTAAACCCTTTGAAAAGAGAGGATAATATATAAAATAGAGACAAGTTGTTAGCCAATAAACTTTATTCAAATCTGTCTGCATAGAATTTGGTAAAGCAATAACACTGAGAAAAATGACCGTGGATAAACGATCGTATGCCAGGTACATGTCCTCACCCACGCCAGCAAGTGTGTCAGCATCTCATTCTCCACATGAGGGACGAGGGATCTGGCTCTCAGAGCACCAGTCCACTTGGCTTATTGTATAAAGGGTTTGGTCCAATCACAGGCTCTGGATTTTTTCAAAGGAAGCATTATTTCCATTCAGCTATGAAGTAAATAAGCAATCCACTAAAAATTTCAGTACAAAGAGGTTTTTATTGACATTGTAAGAAACATTGTTCTTCTCTTTGTTACAAAAGGACTAAGTGGTTCTGAAAGCAAAAGTCAAGTCCATCTGTGACGGCTCCACCCTGGGCTGGAGGTGGGCATGGGGCATCACTCCAGCTGCAGGCAGATGCAAGGAGGGCCCGGGGCCAGCCACGTCTGGACACTATGCCTACAATACTTAAATGTATTTACATGTCTTTCTTTTAAAAAGGATTACACATTTTATCTTTTAAAAATCTAAAAAAGTGAAAAAAATGAACTTGTATTTTATCTTACAAATGTTTGCAGGATACACAAGAGTAACTTGTCAGAAGAGAACATCCTCCTATCAGTTAAAAACAACATGGGAAACGAGATTACAAGACAGCTCAGACTCTGCTACAATTGTCTGCTCTCAGCTGGCTAGGAAGCGTACAGTGGTGAGCTCTGATTGGGCAACACCAAATGGTCCATTGCATCGACACAATTAACATAAAATAAGGCACATACATCATAAGAATCAAAACTGTGGCTCAAGAGGATAAGCCAATGTATGAGGACAGGGCCAGTCTAATTAGTTCTTTAGAAAATGAAACAAAATGGATTGACATATAAAAACATGTTTAATAAAGATGTAAAACAGGAATACCATGTATGAGCCTACATTATAAAGTAGGATGTGATGCCAGTGAGTCAGTGGAGAGAAGGTTGGAGGCTTGGGGAGGGGGGAAGTGCGTCATGCCACAGGAGGTGCCAAGGCTACAGAGATCCATGTCCAGACAAGACACTTCTAGATGGCCCTGAAAGACCTTCCTACCAGTGACTGTCACAACAGATTCATCCTGCTGAGATTTCCAGATTGAGAGAAGCCACATATTGAATAGAAATATGAGTGTCTCCTGCAATTCTAAAGGCAGTAGCAAGGAAACCCAGCTTGAAAAGAAAAAGTAAAGAAATAGGGCAACCCAGGAAATCATCTGAAACCAAAGGAAAAAGCAGAGGCACAAGATGACAACAGTGCTTATCCCAATAGCTGCCCATCCCTCCATGTGGGGCAAAGATGATATGGGAAGTTAGGGGAATTGAAAAATGCAGTTCAAATCCAGGAACAATAAAGAGAAAACAACTCAGACAGAGAAGGACAGGGATTGGGCCAAACTACAAGAGCATGAAAGGTAAGACTCGGCCCTGGGGATTTTGAGGTTCTTGGAAAAAAGAAGATTTAAGGAACAGATCACTGATTTTGTGACTCAATCATGACCTGTTTGAGGAACCCAGGAAAAAAAGCCTTGCTTTTCCCATTGAAAAGTGGTAGAGACTTGACTATAGATCAGTAGCTGTTTTTTGCTTCTGGGGTCTGTTCCAAAGCAGATGCATCCTTTGATTTAAAAGAAGGTGCTGCACAATTTACAATAGCCAAGTGCTGAAAGCAACCTGAGTGCCCATCAGCAAATGAGTGGATCAAGAAACTATGGTACATTTACACAATGGAATTCTATGCAGCAGAGAGAAATAAGGAGCTTACACCCTTTGTGACAGCGTGGATGGAACTGGAGAGCATTATGCTAAGCTAAATAAGCCAGGTGGTGAGGGACAAATACCATATGATCTCACCTTTAACTGGAACATAATCAACAAAAGAAAAAAGCAAGCAAAATATAACCAGACATTGAAATTAAGAACAATCTAACAATAGCCAGAGGGGAGGAGGGGACCATGGGGAGAAGGGTTTGCAGGAACTACTATAAAGGACACATGGACAAAACCAAGAGGGAGGGTGGAAGCAAAGGAGGGAGGGAGGTCTGGATGGTGGGGGGAAGGGGAGGGGAGAAAATGCAGACAACTGTAATTGAAGGACAATAAAGTAATTTAAAAAATGAATAAAAGAAGGTGCTGCATGTGGGAGGATAGCAGGATGTGAAGGAGAAATCTCAGCAGCCCTCTACTAATCACAGGAACATCCATTCAGTTGAAGACAAACCAAATTGCCTTAGCCACAAAGTCCCAAAAGGAAGTTTACCTCCACAGTGAGATATTTGGTCCAAGAGAACCTAAACATCAGAAAAACGGGCTGGTCCTAACATTCTGTTATCTAATAATATTTTATTATACCTGATTTTGTCTTTCTAATGCTAATTTAAATGGATGTAATAAAGGGGAAAAAGCCACACAACTGAACCATGAGTCACTTTGGATAAATCCAGTCCCAAGATCAATGGGAAGAGTACAGCAAGTAGTTTCAGGTGTTAATATTTTAATAGTTTATATATTTTTTTAAAAAGTAAAATGGTAGATAATCCCAGTACTCTGTGCACACATAGTATGTTTTTATGTGTACTTACAGCACATGGGAAGTAGCTGCATTTTTAAAATATTTAAGTGTGTTAATCCAAAACAAAGGACAGATTAAGCCCATATTAAGGACTAACTGCATAAACATTTAACTTTTTAAGTGGATGCAGAATTTAATAGATAGGGTGTAAAGGGGCATCCATACAGCTACTAAATATACTACCTAGTCTCTGAAATATCAGAAATGGTCAAAGCAATTTATTCTAATTGTTGTACATGAGTTCTTTCTGTTACAACTAAATTTTATAAATCCCTGAAAATAGCATGTTTAGAATAGTAGTCCTTCACTAAAATGGGGTCAACATATGTTAATAACAGACAGCTGTGGGGTTGTTTAAATACTTATGTACTTAGATTTACATATAATCAATTCTCAGTTATCTACGATAATGATAGACATGGAACTAATCAACAAATACAACCAACCCATAAATATACCCCAAACTAATTCTACCCAACAGCTTCAATCTATAATCTACCTAACTTACCAGATCAGATGAAAGAAGCAACGTGTCTGAGTGTCATCAACTGGCTTCCCCTCTCTCCCTGGAATGCTGAATGGCACTTAACTCTCATGAAGAAAGAGGGAGAGGAGGCAAAGTAGATAACTGAGAACTGACCATAAAGATGTACTCCCCTGCCTCAATGTATACTATGGACAGGAAGAATTTTAAACCCGAACTGTGAGCAAAAAAGCCCCAAATTTCCACTTGTGGCAACTGTCAAAAGTATGCCCTGAACTGAGTTAGGGATGGGAGCACATCAAAAATCTTGGATCTATGCCACAGTTCACCCACAAAAGGTTCTCACATTCACTAACCATTCTTGTGCCCAGTTTGGGAATTAGAAAAACAAAAAACAAAGCAAACACTGAGCATATGTAAAGGAAAATTTTAAAAGGTGGACATTTACTCCCTTGGTTAAAAGCATACCAACACCTATTTCCTTTAAGTAACAGAGAAACATGTCAAATCCTTTCATCTGACCTCTCTTCGAAAAGAAAGAAGAACATGCACATCACACATTTACAATGGTTTACTAATAAAGGGGACAGACTTACAGTTTTTTTTAAAAAAGAAGGTGGTTTGAGTGTAACAATACTGACTCAAACTGAAATGGAAGACAGCTTCTCCCTAGAATACTTTAGGGTTTTTCAGAGTCCTTTTCCATAAAAGGAATATACTCGAAACACATCCCAGTTAGGTGAGATGAGATTGCTAAAATACATACAGAACTAAAAAAAAAAACCAGCCCAACTGACTAAATTTAATCTTCTGAACTCCTAAATGTTCATGTTTGTTGGCAGTCCTTTCTTCCTAGTGCCTACTGCATAACTGCAAGGAATTTGCTTTCTTCCGCAAGGGAGGTCAACAAAGAACTCATGTCCCCAATGGCCATGTTGGTGGTGCTCACAGACAGTGCTGGTAATGGGAGGGATGTTCGTGGCGTTGTGAGGCGGGAGGAGCTATGGGAAAGGTTCTGAAGGATACTTGGGCTCAGGGCCCCTGACATCAGGCTGGCGTGGTCCCCATCATCTATGATGGCATCAAAATCAATCTGCACCCCTTCCAGGTCATGGCTGTCGAGACTGTCAACTGTGCTGGTTACCTGGTTGGCATTCGGGGAAAGTAATTCAGAGTTGTCGGTGCTGACCCCTTGTAGTAGGCAGTTGGCTTCTGAAATAGAGAATGAACCAGTTTTCATGTCTTGCTGACTGAAGCCAATGGTTTGGTCATAGAACTGACCAGAGTAACTCTGCACATTGGAACAGAGTTGATGGGGCTGCCCTTGCATCTCCGTCTTGATGCTGTTGACCCTGCAGGTCTGACTTGCGTCACTGTGCTGCACAGTGAGGATGCCCCTTGGCACAGCTTGGCGCCTGCTGCCTCCGTAACCAGCACACGGCAGGTAGCTCCTGACAGCTGCCAAACTTGACAGCTGGCCCCCAATGCTGGGGGGCCCTGGCAGGCTGCTCTCTGGCCCTTGATATACATTGATATGTGAGGTAGTGCTAACCTGCCCTGGCATCTGCTGCTCCAGGCGGCCTGCCCCCTGGTGGTGCATGCTGTCGCAGAATAGCTGATGAGCCAAGTTCCCCTGTCCCACTGGGTATCGGATTGGCATGCCATTCACTGTGCTGCCAGCTGATTCATTAGGCACCACTGACAGGCCAAAATCTGGCTGGCTCCCATTACCTTGCATGGTGGTGCTTCTCAGCTTTGCCACTTGAATCCCAGCACCACAGGCACTGTCAAGTGAGCCGGGGACCCTGGGCTGCCTGTTGAGGCAGTTCCCATACTGCTGGACCTTATAGGGCTGTTCATGGAAGGCATTTCTGTTGGTGCCAGTCCCACCGCTGTGGCCCACCAGGTGCTCTGGCCCACCATAGGTGTTGCACTGCTCCCCAATGGTCTGATAGACCCCCACTGGGCCAGCCACTTTCCCCAAGGGATTCTGTGGGTGGGAACCCATGTTGTTGTATAACCCAAAGGCTCGAGCTGGCTGCGCTGTGGATCGCTGGCCACATTTCAGCCTGGAGGAGGACAGGTCGGCACTGCCAGAGCTGACCTCGTTCCACTGAATGGGCAGGTCAGCTTTCCTGGCTTCAGGGCAGGGCTGCTCCAGCTCACCATACTGCTGGTTGGCATGGCTGTCTGGCAATCCAGGTTGGTCAAAGTCACCATGCCCACTCCCCAAGTTGGGCCTGTGGAGCACTTTGCTGTCATCAGAGAGGGTACTCTGGAAGTGCTGTTCATACCCGGCTAGGTTCTGGGAATTTAAATACTGCACCACGTCATCAGGCAAGATATCCTCATCGTTTAGGTTCACATCAGTCTCCATGGTCAGGGACTCCAGGGTCACATTCTCAGTAATGCTTGGAGGACAAGGAGGCGAGTGGAAGTGGCGGGACTGGCCACCCTCAGGCCGTGTGTAATTCTGAAACACTAAGTTACGCTTTTCTAGGGATGGAGGTAAAATCGGAGGGTTGAAGCTATTTAGGCTGTTGAAACGCTGCACCCGGGGCAGTGAGAGGCTCTCCGAGACTGTCCTCACTGGGTCGCTGGCTCTTCTCACACCATGGCCCAGTGCGTCTTGGGGCAGAAGAGGGCGCAGGCTGTAACTGCGGGCTCCGCCATCACTACATCTCCGGGGTGGGTGGACAGGAGGCAGGGCCCCCACAGACTCTCTACCGTCCCCAAGGAGGGCCATCCTGGTCTTCAAGCTCATCCTTTCCATGTTGGGCAGCGGTGTGGGTGGTGGCCCACCTGTGGCAGCGGCGTACTTGGCTTTTAGGCGGTACTGCTGGGCCGGTGTGAGGCTGAGCAGGCTTGGCAGGCCATCGCACTGGCTAGCCTCGCTGGACCTGCGTGAGGCATCAGTGGAGATGGGGTCATAGGAGTCAGCCACACTCACATTCTGGGGCCGGCCCTCAGCCTGGGATGCCTCACTGGACCTTCGGCTAGAGAAGCAGGGGGAGATGCCTGAGGAGCGGCGACTGCTCAGGTATGCCGAACTGATGGTGCTGGTGCTGCTGTCTCTTCTGTTGAGCATATTCAGCATGGTGACATCCACCCCAGAAAAGTCACTTCTGTTTGGGAGGAGAGTCATGGGCCCACTCAAACTGCAGGTGTTACTAGGTTGGGTACCTGCTGAAAAAGTGTGGGAGAGATGAATTCACTTCGGGATGACATAAAACAGGTCTCGAAAAAGGGTTAAAGGGCCAGGTAGTAACAATTTTCAGTTCCCCACACCACCCAATCTCTGTCACAGCTGCCCACCTCTGCTGTGCAGCACCAGAAAGAGTGGGTGTTGCTGGAGGCCAATAAAACTTTATTTACAAGCTCACAGGCAAAGTTCTGGGACCCTTGGTTAAATAAAAGAGTGAAGACTGCCTGGATCAATTAAGCTCCTCATAGGTCTAGTGCAAGGGCAGAATGAAAAGCCCAAGGTGTACACACAGGGCTGAGTTGGAGGCATGCTCACAGGCCAATGGCATTCCAGGATTTCATGTCCAGTCTCAGGGCTTCCTATGGCATCCTATGATACTAACACACCTGAGTGTTTGGTTGGGGAGAATCAACCTTGGGTTGTGCTCTAGGCATTCAGTGTTATCTGGGAAACAAATACTGACTTGGGCTGAAAATGCAAAAGGCTGCTTGCCTTTATCTGAACTGGACAAACATCAGTAAAGTGGCTGCTAACCCCTCACTTTTAGATGTAGAAACAAGAGACAGGTGCTGACCACAGGTACCTACACTGCTGGGATTTCCCCACCTGGCCTAACAGTTATGATTTCACCATCGGAATATGAATCATGCAGTTTTACTTTAAAATAAATAAATAAATTAAATAACAGAAAACCCTAGGCAGACACGGGGCCTGACACAGAACTCACCATTTCCTATGAGAGGAGAGACCGCAGGGGCTTTGGGTGGTAGGATGGGGTTCAGTCGTGGAAGCAATCCATTCACTTGTTTGAGCCTTTCTAGTTTTACATGTTCCATCCATTTGGTCCCTGCTGGGTTTCTCCTGGTTTGCAGAGCAAGGGCTGTGGTTGCCGTGGAAATGGTTGAGTCCATGATTGGGGTTTCGTCGATGGCACCAAGGTCTCCCACTCCTCCTCCATCACTCAGAGGAAGCTCGAGCCCACTGTGGGAATAGTTGCTGATGGGGGACTGTTGGCTGCTGCATGAAGACTGACCACCAGGGCTTGGCTGAGATGTCTGTTAGGGTCAGGAAAAAGAAAAGAAATGTTACTGAAAAGGAAAAAGAAAAGGGAGCCAATAATGAGAGATGATGTGGATCAAGACCTGCAGGACACTCAGTGGGTTGAATGAGAACTATGTTCTGGTAAATGGAGGTGGCCTCCCTTGACCACAATGACTGATAGACCACCAGGTGGGTGTTCAGTGGGGAGCAATGGATAGCAGGGAGTGCTATAAGTGGTGTGAATGGCATGGTAACAATCATGGAACCCTGTCCAAAATGCCAACTCTGCAAACACACCTCCTGGGTTCCAATCCCATCGCTTCCATGACTTTATTCTTTGGGCAAATTACTTAGCCACTCTAAACCTCAGTTTCCATGTCTGTAAAATGAGGAAGTTATTTATCTTAGAGATTGTTGTGCGAAGTAAGTGTAAAGCCATGAAAGCACACTAAGTGTAAAAAAGAAAGCCTGGGTCGTAGTAACTGATTGGCTCAGAGAGCATTAGTGATCACTATCCTAGGTGACTTCAGTCCTTGGGTTCATATTTGCTGGGCTAATATACATATGGAAGACATATTCCAGAAGCACCTACTACCTCCAACAAGAGCCCCTCTAAGCTCCTCAGGGCTAGTTTCCCAAGCTTTTTGTAATCTCTCCCCTTCCTTCTATACTTTCGTACTTTACAGAACCCAAGCCAGGTGTGGGTAAAGCAAACTGTAAGAAGTAAAACTTCAACTACTTAGATTCGGCTGTACCTAAAGGGGAATGAAAGGCTTCAAGTCACAGCCACCCCGAGTCTGGTGTGCCCCCAGAATTTTGCCAGGACAATCAGGCAATACTGCCCTAACCCCAAGTGGACTGTGTAAGACAATTTTGCAACTAGATGGGAACTTAATCTAGTCCACTTGTTTTCAATCAGTGAAAGGTCCATACCAGGGCTCCTGCAAATGAAGAGTAGAAAGCTCCTTGCCTTCATGTCTGGGGAGCTCCGTATAAAACGGCCTGCAGTGAGTAGGAGTATAATCCAGAACTATTCCTTCTAAAATTCCACTAGTGCCCTGGTTGGTAAACAGCATCATCTTTTTGTTACAGATGAGAAAAGTGATGTTCAGAGAAGTTGAGTGACTGCCCAAAGTCACAAAGCCAATGGTACCACCAGCTGAGATGCCAGCCCAGCACTGCTTTATCCTCTGCAGCACCTTCTCCAGTGGTGCTCTGGCCATTGCACCTGACTGCAACCAAGAGAGTAGATTCTCTGGGGAGGGGTAAGCACACACACTCAACTACAGACTGCTGTCATTTTAGTTGGGATGTAGTGCTGTCAGGAGGGGGTTTGGGACACAGTTTACACTTTTTCTGCCACCACAGTACAGACACCCGAGCAAATGAACACTTACCAAGTGAGTGCCACATGATATATAAGTCTGTCCTGGGCAACCAAGCAGAGCAAAGTGAGAAACAAAAATTTGACCATGAGTTCATGAAGCTTTGCTTAAGTTTTTGCTTCAACGGTCTTGGTGTGCCAGATACCTGCTCCAAGGTTCTTGGAGCAGCTGGGACTTTTGATGCCTTTTACTCTGGGTGCTCAAGTCAGAGTGTGGGCAAATGTGAAACTGTGTGCATGTACACAAGCACATGCAGACACAGGCTTCCACAGGACATGGAAGAAGGAACAAATGCATTTACAATTAGAAAATTGCTTAAAGGAGCTCAGATATTTAAATATAGATGATATTGCTAACAAAAAAAATGTATCCATATCTTTCTCAGAGAAGGTGGTGCAAGTCTCGTCTGGATTTACACAAGTTACTATGGTAATTAGTCTTTGGGGACATCTGCTTGGTTGGCCCCAGTGTGATTTATTATGAAAACCTAGACAAACAGAAAAATGAATTTCACCATCTAACTCATTTCCACATGCTAGATGTTCAAAATACAGTGCTTTTATGTTTCAAACATATCTATGTTCACTACCAATGGAATCACAAAGCACAAAAACTAAAGAATATGAAATGAATAAAAATTAAATGTTAAAATAAAAACAGAACAAAAAAGAAGCCAAAATTCCCTCACCTTATTACCCACTGTCCTTAGGAAGTGAGAACAAGACATTTAGGAGGATTACACAGAAGGGATGTTGGATTAATAAGAAAAAAGAAGAAAAAATTTAATTTTTAGCATGAGGATCAAAGACAGGAATTTACAGAAAAAATATTAGAAATGTAAATCTCATGTGCATTAGTAAATGTCTTTGAAGATATCTACCTATATCTGTACGTGTGTGTACATATACATACATAATAATCTTCCCTATTTAAATTTGACTAATTCACATCACTGAGCCTCAGTTTCCTCACCTATAAAACATGGTCTAGTCTCAGCCTCTGTGATGTCTTCTGGCCTCATGCCTCTCTGATTTAGTTACTATATAAAATATTTTACATCTTGTAACATCTCAGACGGCACCGAGCCAAATCACTATAGATTGTCATTTGTACCAATTTTCTTTTTAAATAATGGGTATTTGGAGAAGAGATGACAAGTTTTTTTTGAGCCAGGAATATACATTAAAGGTACAAGAGATTCTGGGTTCTTACGAATGTCCTAACATCATAAATCATTGTCTTTCAAGGACATAATCTAAGAGACCACAAATTTACTTTCCTGTTTCATTAAACACTTGAGGATAAGCTGTTGAATGTTCTGCACTATCATCACACAGGTGGACTTTATTTTAGCGAGTTGATATGTGCTCCCAAGAAAAAGTGTATAAAACATAGTTTATGACCTGACTAAAGTATAGTGATCAGTCACAATAGGTATGTAAACTTTTTATGAAGGTGCTTTTTAAAAGCACAGTATAGCTAACCACTGGGAAATGATGATAAATCTGCATTATTTTCATTATTTGTGGTTAGACTTAATGTCATTAAGACTCGCAACAGTTCAAAGACAAATTCAGCAAGTCATTAAAATTCAGTAAGTCATTAAATTCTACTCCATTAATTCTGGAATTGTACATATGTTATTTCCTGCCCATATGTACTGCTGTACAGTGAAATCATTCAGAAATTCATAGGTGTCTATCCAACTGCTGGACTTTTCTAATTTTAAGAAAATGCTTTCTTAAACCGAGTATAAATTTCCCTGCCTGACCATTTCCACGCGTCTGGAAGTCTAAGCATGCAACTTCTATCTGGTACTTCACCTCCAGAGAATGATGGACTAGAACCCAACACATTCACAGAGCTGACTTCATTAAACATATGGACAAACAGAAATGTACTATCATCTGATAGCTACTCTTTTCATTTTTCTTGTTGTCTATTGGAAAATCTTAGATGTTTTATTATGGCACATACTATATAAAGCAAAATGAAATTTGAAAGAACTTGTAACAGTGGCATAATCCATACATCCTATTTGTCACTAAACCATTAGGATTTTTGCTATTGACTTTTCACTCCTTCCCTCGCTCTCCACCTCTTGGTTCAGGTGCCACTGAGAAAATTGTGTTTAGTCTACAAAGCTAATCTCTAGACTGGCACTAGAGTTGTGTCTTTTCTAAAAACACAGCAGCAAAACATAACCCCTTATATCCTCACCGCTTTTTACTATACTCTACACTGCCCTGGAGTCCCATGGCTAGTGCTTCGTTATGCCAGAATCTATCTGCTTCTTGCCTTCCTGACTGCTGAACTTGGCAGCCATCTCTGCTTCTGACTTCCATATCGTGTCCTCGAGTTGCCCTGATTGTTAGCTCTCGTCTTATATGCACTTACATAGATGTGTGTTAAAGCTCCAACTGTATTTGTTTTTTGGTCCACATATCCCAGTGAACTATAAAACCCTAAAAAATAGGGACTATGGCTTATTTATCTTGGCATCACCAGGGCAAAGAAAACAGAAAACCTGTTTACAGAAAAACCCAAAGAATGGTTTTCTACATTATACTGGAAATATAGACAATTGTGTCTTTTTACCTGACACAAGATGGTATGGCTGCAGATCAATTTTGAAACCTTTCAGGAAACCCTGAAACTCTTTTTGGAGCTGAGCTATTCTATGAAGAGCAACTTTGAATAAGCAATCCATGTCCTGGCTGAACTCCTGACCTCCTTAAATCAGATAGCTTAAAGCAGTGAGGATGGGGATAGTCTATGCCCTCTCTTGCTCTTTGAAATGATCTAGGATGGCTTTGGGAAAATCAGAAGGAAAGTGAATGACATACCATGGGCTTCTCCGCCTTGACCGTTTTCACCTGAAGGCATTCCTCCCGCTTTGAGGTAGTGTTGCTGAGGTCCTTCTGCTCACCAAGGGCTCCCTGAGTCTGCCGGCCAGGTGACCTGGACTGTGAATGGCTGCCAGAATCTCGTGGGGGTGGGGGCCGAGGATGTATGTCCCCACGCTGCTTCTTGGTGACATGAGCCTCTGGACCATGCACTGTCTTCACGTGTTTCCGAAGGGAGCTTGGGTCTGTGTAGCGCTTAGTACAGCCTGGGATTTTGCACACATATGGTTTCTACCAAATGCCATGAGAATGAAATAACCAATTGTTAGGAAAGTAATTATGCCCAGCCGAATAGTCTTCTGTGGTTGCTCATTATATTTTTAATTCTTTAAAAGTACTTCCACAGAGCTTTGAGGTGTCCAAGTACCTCTAAATGATACAAAGGCTTAATAAAGGCCATCTAAACATTGTCCAAGGTCTACAGAATTTAGCTTTATTATTGTTTAAGAAAGTGCTGAGAACATAAAAATTGCATTTATAATCTTAGAAACATTATCCTTTGAATAGGAAGAAATATCGTGGTGTCACAGTAGCTGCTGAATAGATATTTGATGATGACATTGATGGTGATGGTGATGATGATGACAGAAAAAGGAATAAAAGATACCCATCATTTAATCATAAGAATGCATATATTATATACCTTTTGGGAGAGTATGTGTAAAAAACTTTCTTATGCATGTTCTAGTTCTCATTCTACCTCCTTCGAAAATGTGCTTTTTATACAGTCATAAAAAAACTTTCCTATAAACTCTTCCATGTTAGGTATCACTAAAATATGTTCCTTTGGGTAGTATTATAACTCTGTGGGATGGTCAGGGCTCAGAATATCCAGAACCTTTCTGTTCCTCAAACTCGTAAAGCCCTGTTAGACCTTCCATGAAAGCTCACTTGTAAACTGAAAAGGGCTAATGGATGGTGTGCTGGAGAAGATGATTCCTGGTCTAGGCTCTGCTCCTGCGGACTAAGGTCTATAAAGTATTTCATGTTAATTTCATTTTCTACATGGGCCAGTGATCAGGCCTATAGATAGAGTCAAATAAAATTATATAGATGCTTACAGCTGAATATTTACTCAAATTATGGAACTGCTGGAATTGTATTCATGACCAACATCAGAATTATGATTTGGTTTACTTGGCTTGAAATATAACATATTCATGGATGCTTATATAAATGTGGAAAAATACATACACACACACACACACACACACACACCAGAAGATAAGCTATTATGAGCTACACTTATTAGGTATGCTATAGTCATAAAAAGCATGATTAATATAATGCATCCATTATATTAAAACAGATGCCCTATTTTATACAGTGTATGTGTCTAAAAGATGCATTTTCACTGAAAGCCCAAGAACAGACTGAGTGCTACCTAAAATGATGAAAGGTCCTAATGTAGTGAAGCAAAGATTCTGAAAATTATCCTGAGAGACTTCACCTCCAAATCTGAGATTCTTCAGGGTAGAAATAATTCCCATTAACTATGAATTACTTCTATTCAGGAGCTCCTGTGGTTTGCAGCCACATATATACATATAAAATTCAGTGAAATGATCACATCAAATTCTATGCATTAGAGACAGAAGAATGGCCCCAACAACTAGTGCTATTACCTTACAGTATTCTGACATTGACCCTGTACTTGCTCACGGCACTGCTATGACAGGCTGCTCCATCAGCAGACAGACTGGGATGCATGGGGCAGATGTATGGGGATTGAGGAAAGGTTGGGGAGCGGGGTGCAGGGATCCCAAAGCCAGGCCAGCATCACATGTTTAAAGAACTACTCTCCCCCAAAATATATGCATTTGGATACTATGGTTTCTCTTGGAAATGAGAACACAGCTATAAAGTGGAATGAGTCTACAAATGTTTGTCAGCTTCTGGATTTCCAGGAATAGCAGCACATATGTGTGTGTCCAGGTACCATTGTGTGTGAACATATACATTATCCACCTGCAAAAATCCATACAGGTTCAGAAAACTTAGGCTTTGAAACAAAACACATTAACTCAATTATGTAGTTTAGCCCCCAAATTTTGTTGTCATCAATGACTGAAGTGAAATATAACTAGGTGAAGGTAAATGTCAGTCTTTCTGAGTTGACATACACACATTTCCTGTCCTTGATGTTCCATGGTTGGTACTTTTTTGACTCACTGCACTCAAAGATATTTTGTAAAAGCAACTGATACTTTTTGTACTAACTTTGTAAAATTTACCTCCCCCAAATTTTTCAATACACATTTAATGATCCTCGCTATATGCAAGACTCTCTGAACAAAAAGTTATATACATTAGGATTTGATCTCAAGGGTTATAAAATATAATAAGAAAAATAAGCATGTAATTATCTATAATACAAAGTGTGAATGTTACAGAAGGATATGGACAAAGGGGAATCATATTTTAGTTGGGATGATTGTGAGAGGCATTACATTTCTATATTTGGGTATAATGCCCAGCTCATTGGGTCATGGTAAAGGTTAAATAAGGTAATGTACACAAAGTGCTTACCACAATGCATTGCGCAAAGTAAATTCTCAATACATAGTGCTTTTATTAGTAGGTGGCATTTTAGTTGTATCTTGAAAGAATAACAAAATTCTGAGGGATAAGAAAGAGGGCCAGAGGATGCAAAAAAAGAAGTAACCTGAGCAAAGGTCAGCAGCAGGACCACTTCATGCATATGGACATAACTGTTCAAGCACAGGCTGTCTGGAACGTTCCATTCATGCTCAATATGATAAATGTTCAAGACTACAAGAGCAGGCATGTGTTGGGTTGAGAGCAAGTACAAGCCTAAGGGGTCTAAACATTTCCTATAGGAAAGAGGGAGGCAATGGAATTTTCTGGAGAGGGAGACAGAACTAAATCAGAGCTCAAGGGAACTAACTTAGTGTGGCTTTGTGAGGAACATAAGCTACGTGGTCTGGAGAAGAATGCTGTACTAACTTCCTCAAATGGGAATCACTGCCTTCCTGTTCTAGGCCACTGTACTCCCTGTTGTATCGGCAGCAGCAAAGTACTTGGCACATTAACTGTCAGTATTTGTTTAGTAAATCAATGAAGGTACAAATAAGAAAGCAAATAAATGAGAGAAGTCATCTTGATTTATTTAGGATTGTGAGATTATACAAAACTGGATTTTTCTGGACAAACTTAATTTTATTGTATCTGAAACTGTCCATCATTCATATGCAAGGACAAGTCTTGTTTAAAGAACAGAGAAAAATAATTTACATGTTTGTGAATAAAATTTTATTTACATGTTGATGGTCAACTTTGATTATTTTAGGTAAATCGCTCAACTTTGGTGTCAGGTACTATACTTACTGGGGTAATGACTTTATAATGTTTAATCTGTTTAATCACTATGTTGTATACAGAAAACTAATACAATAGTGTATGTCAACTGTAACGGGAAAATTTTTAAAAAATTATTTTAGAAGTAGTTCAATCTTGGTAAAAATAATATTAACCAAGATACCTTTAAATCTCACAATAGCTATTAAACTCTCATACGGCACGGCACTTTTTACCTCAGAGAATATAAGCTCAACTATAACACACTGAATTACAGCAATATGTATGTGCACGTGTTAAGTCCATGAAAACACAAAAAGCTCAGTATATTTATATCTGTGCATTGCTAATCCTAACATACCCACCACCTAAATTTCTCCACAATAACAGGAGACCACCGTGGCCTAAAATCTATAGGAATGAGTAACCTCTAAATTTCTAGTGAAAATTATACTTAAATATATTGAATGTAGTTGAAAATATTAAACTCTAAGTTACTCAAATCCCCTAAAACATCTCAAGTAGAGATATAATTCACATATTATAAAAATAATCCTTTTAAAATCTGCATAATTCAGCAGTATTTAGGACATTCACAATGTTGTATAAACTTAACCACTATCAAATTCCAGAATATTTTCAGCATCCTAAGAAGAAATCCCATACCCATTAGCATTCACCTCTATCCCCACTCCCAGCCTCTGCCAACCAACCACTCTGTGGATTTGCCTACTCTAGACTCCCTAAAATTCTGTACAAAGCAAGTATAGCAGATTATACTGTAACTATTGCACATGGTAAAGGCATTTTTGAAACAAAAAAGGAGATGCAGCATCTTTCCTAAATATAGGGAACCGTTTCACGTGGCTTGGGAATATAGCCCAGCCCCCACTTAGAAAGGTCAGTGGGGAGCGAGGTTCGGCACACAGGAGCGATACCCATGGATAGGTTTTCCCTGTGGGGAATCAGGCCTGCATTGTATCTAGGCTGCTAATGGACTTGCTTTTGCTAAAACTCCCTCACCGTGGATTGAGGCAGCAAATGTTTACTGCATATCTCTAAAGTAACTTCCTAAAGTCTGTGCTAAACCTCCCAAGTATGGAGTGTAATCAGTTCAGCCACTTTTCCCCTGGATCTGTAACATCCTTCTCTTTGAAGTAATTAGCAACATTCTTTCCTTTGGGATCTGTAAAAGGTAATCACCTACAGCGATCCTATGCATAGTAAATAAGGACCTGTGCATAGTAAATGAAAACCACCCTCAATGTAATGTGCCCAGAAAAGTAATAAAAAGCCTGTCCAGGCAGGGGTTGGGCTCTCTGGCCTGCTCTTGGGCCCTCTCTCTCTCTCTCTGGCCCTCTCTCTTTCACTTAGAGAGCAGCCATGCCACCCCTTTTTCTCCACAGGACTTCTGTAGTCCGTGTGCATTTGTTCCCCATAGCAGCCACAACACACGGATCCTGCAGGCCAGGATCCGCTTCAGCAGCATCTTTCCTAAAATATCTTCAAATAGTTGATCAGTAATAAGAGACTCCAAATGATGTTTCCTTAGTCCACCATTAACTTTTCAAAAGAACTCTGTGTATGTGGGCCTGCATGTGTGAGTTTATGTCAGTGTGCTTTTTAGAGAATGTTGTTGATCTCATTAGAGATGTTTCTGCTCTGCCAGTTCTGCTGAAAAGAAACTCATTGAAGACCATCTTTGTCAGTCAATGGCCAATAAGCTGATGGCACACTCTGTTTTTAATCAGATTTTCTGAACTCTCCATCTGGAATACCATGAATAGGCTTGATGGCACCTTGAGAGGTCAGAAGACAGCCATGCCAAAGTCAAAATGCTCCTTTCTTTCCTTCTCATATTTCAAGCAAAATGATGGTGATATACTTTGTGAGGTAGAACTATATTTCATATTAACAAATCCTAGTTAGTTCTCCTATTTCTACAAAAACTATGGGAGTCCTTTTGTTAATCTCTGAATTCATTCAAGACAAGGATCATAGAATTTGAGCTAGATCTTCAAGGAGAAGTTGGAGATCTATAGTAAGTCATGCATTAAGATGTAAGCAAAATTGAAATCATTTTCATTCTTATGTTTCTCTGAAATTTTGAGGGATAACTACCTAAAAATAACAACATCACAACAGGACCACCCACTAACCATGAAGCTTTACTCGATATGTTAAAAAACTGACTAGAAACCATTCTGAGTTTCTGAGAATACTTTCAAGATCCATTGGAATTTAGAATGTTTGGAAATCATATATATTTAGCCAAGGCTGGTTGCTGTGTTAAAGTATTTTTTTTGATACAATGCATCTGAAGATACCACCTAAAGAAAGCAAATGAAAGTGGTCCTCTCAGTGGAAAGCTGTCAGCTGTCAAAATGTTGCTTCCAAATTTCTCCTTGGTGCTCACAGGGTCATCCTTTTCATGGATTCATACTATTCCAGGCCCAGCAAGGTGACAGAATTTCAAGTTAAATGTTCCTACTGTTTGAACACTAGAGGGCAATTCTGAACATAGTGAAACATGCTTGCCAGTGGCTTTAAGCAGTTCCTTCTTCATCTGCATTGTTCTCTAAGCCAGGTCCAGTGTTCAGCCCTACATCAAAGGCCCCAAGCCTTCACCTGCAGCATCAGTGTTCACTCACGCTGAGAATGATCAAGAGGAAATAGAATGGAATGAGCTTACCTCTTCACATGTAGTCTCTGCAAAGGCTCACTGTTTCTACCCACAACCTATGGGCCCCACGTGTGTCCTATGGGGAACCCTTACCTCATTGGAATGTGTTCTATTTTGGTGCTTGGCACGATCAGAAGCATTTGAGAAAGCCTTGTTGCAACCTTCATGCTCACAGACATATGGTTTCTCTCCAGTGTGCGATCTCAAGTGTGTTTTCAAGTTTTCTAGTCTCGAGTAGGCCTTTGTGCAACCTTCAAACTGAAGACAACAAGTAAATCTCGATTATTCTACACAATAACAGTTTATGCTTAACACTCCCTCAAAGTTAATGGAAGACTGACATTTTGAGGGTCAGCAGCTTTTCAAAATCAAGGAACAAAAGTCCACTAAACTCTGCATTTATTGGGATTCAGTTGGGGCTCACTGCAGTTCTACAGAAAGTATTTTCAGTGCTAGTAAAAGTCTGGGAGGTTTCTTTCTTAAGAGACCACTTTGTGGATAATGGGTTTCATTATCTTTCATTGATCTCAAATTCCCATTGATTTCAGATTCAGCACAAAGCTTATTATATGGTTTTGTGTCCATACAAAGGCATGGAAATTGATCGTGTTTTTAAAGGGCCTTTAAAATGTAAAATATCGGGGCTGAGCAGTGTCTAGTGTCCCTGGCATGCACCTCAGTGAAAGAAGGCTGTTTGGAACCACTGTACCTGGTTTCAGAAGCCGTAACCCCTCCATGGCTAAGGCTGAGTAAAAAGACCTTGGGACCATAAGCCATGAAGGAGACAAAACTTATCCATCCAGCAGGGGCACAGCCTCCGCCCCCTTTACTTTACCCTGCTTGGCTCCTGGAGGATGGCTGGCTAGTCAATGATAGGTAAGATTCCTCAAGGAGGGACAACCTAAGACAGGCACAGTAGTGAGGGGGACCCATCAGGGAAGGACTTAGAGGACTATAGAAATAGGAGTGATGGACCCTCACCCCTCAGCTTTGTCATAGCCTGAGTCCTCATTCTATCTGTAAAAGGTCTCTTAATCTCTTGGCTGCCCAAATCCCCCACCTGATTCAGGCCTGAAACAATGCCGGAGGGTGGTGCAGCCCTGTGCTGGAAAGGGCGGTTCCCGGTGGTGGGAGTGGGGAGGGGCACTCAGGCCTAAGAAAGAATACATAAAATCCTGTGAAACCTGTTTTGCTAAGAATTCCCTCAATTTAAATGTTAAGGGTATAACCATAAAATGAGTTTGTTTCCCAAAGTTTTATGGCCCTTTGGCTAACTTACCCTGACTTATAATAAGCCCTTATAATTCTTTAAATGTTATCTATTCCTTGATCATTACTGCCTAACAATGATTGATGAGCTTTATGCCCTGTATTCCTATGCAAATTAAACCCAGTAAAAGCCCACTGAGAAACAGGCTCAAGGCTTTTCTTCTCTGAGAGACTGGTCAGCCTTTTCTCCCCAAGCTGATCATGTCTTGGTAGACTTATTCTCGTCAGTGATGGCTGGGGAGTTCTATGGGCAGAGCCCACCACAGAAGGGTTAGGCTCCTAGGAGTCCCAGCCTGCCTGTGGGTAGTTCTATACTGGGCCATGAAAACAGATTGGGAGGGTGAAAAAATACTCTAAAGCCATATAGGTTATATTTTTAAAAAGTCAACATAAGCTTTTTAGGTCAAAGTTGGCATCTGCCTATGCCCTCCAAGTCCTAAGACACAATGGGCATTGGCATTGGGGCAGGCAGGGTGGCTGTGTACTCATTTACAGTGTCAGCCAGCATGTCCCAGCCTCCGCCTGCCCACCTGCCATGCTGCAGAGCTGTGCTGTCCACTGTGGTACCTGCTAGCCACACAGGATTATTTGTATTTAAATTTTCTAAAAATAAATTAAATAAAAAAATCGGTTGCCTGGTTACTCTAGCCACATTTCAAAAGTGCTCAAGAAGTACATATGGCTTATGGCTATCATGTTGGACAGTACAGGTCTAAAACATGTCCATCATCCCCCAAAGTTCAGCTGTCAGCATTCTTTCTCCATTTCTTGTTTCCCTTCCATATCAGAAACCAGTCTCACACACCCTCCTATTTTCACGGATAGCACCCGCCACCCAACCATGTCACCCCTAAACTGGAGTCATCATGCACAACCCTGAGAGTATGACAAAGGACCCATATGAATCCTGATACCTTCAGGTATGAGGTGACCCCCATGTTGACAGCCTGAGCCACCCATGTACTCACAGTGCATTTGTGAGGTTTCTCTCCTGTGTGTCTTCTCATATGCACTACCAGCATATACTGGGCTTTGAAGGGTTTCTGCTCTCTTGAGCAATCCAGCCACCGGCACACAAATTCCTTCTTTTCTCCATGGATATGGTCATTATTTATATGCTGGAGTTTGAAAAAAGAAAGAGAGAATATAAATAAAAATAAATTACTAATTTCCAAAGGCAAAAAATGGGAATGTGAAAAAGGCCTTAAAGATTACATGGTAACTTCACTATATTACAAACTATTTTGTTCTAGTTAGTATATTTCTAAAGTAAATTTGCTCTTATTGTGTATGTGTACTTCATAACTAACAGAAGTGACACTATTTAGAGGAAGCCTGATGTCCCAGAGAAAGTACTGCATAGAGCATCTGAGGAGTGGAGTTGTGAAACAGGGTGAGCCACAGGTGTCTACTCTGGGCCTCTGTTATTCTTCATCAGCCAAGTAGGGGCCAAGGCTAAATGCCCAGAGGTGCTCTCCAGCTCTCATGCACTCTAGGCCTTCAGTTAGAGCGATGGCTAACTGCAAAAAAAGAACACACACACATGTATGCACACATATACAATTCTGTGAGAAGGAGCAAAAAAAAAAAAAAAAACAAAAAAAACCCAAAAAACAAAAAAAACAACCCACAAAGCACTTCTTCATACTATACTTTATTTCCAACTAATGAAATTTTTTCTTGAATAAGAGATACAGAGAAATTAACTTAGATATCAGAGATGAGGACCAGGTGATCATCAACAAAATGCTTAGTCTCTTAGGATCTTGGTTGTCTGCACAAAAAAAAATAAAGAAATGAATTACCTAGTTCTAAGGTTCTTTCCAGCCCTATCACTTTATTTAGTTTTTAAAATAAAGATGAACATCCCTGAACTCCTCAACAATTCAAAGTTTTAGAATCTTTTTTTACAAAGTTCCTTGGATTCATATATTAAGTGCTCTACAACTGGGGGACACAAGAAACTGAGAGTAGCACCAGAAGAGAAGGTTCTTAATTTGGATCAAATTGAAATGTCCAAGTATTAATTACTGGGGAAATTTGTGTACTAGGATGACCTTGTTGATGTTATTCTCTGGTCACCCCACATTTTTGTTTGCCTTAATGTAAGGTTTTTTCAAACACTTTCTCATACATACATAGAAATACACTACTAAAAATTTTGTGCAATAAGAGAAATCTCCCCTTGGGTCCCATGAGCTGCATAGTGGTGACAGAACATTTAATTACTTTCCTGCGTAGGTTCTGGCGCCTCAGTGGGCAGTCTTTGGGGGCCTGAGGCTATGATTCCTCCATCACAGCCTGTCTTTCCCAGTTACTCCACTAGGCGGCCAACTGCTGCAGGGAGACAATGAAGTGTGCTGGGGTGTTTCTGGAGGTGAAAACTAAATGGGGGCAGAGAAAAGCAAGTAACTATTCTCTTCTCAAGCAGCTTTCAGAAAGCATGGGGAATAGAAGAGAGTGAGTAATACAGGGCAGCACACAAGGAGACAGCCAGGATCTTTTCAAAAGCTCTGAAGACGAGAAGGAAACCACTCAGAACCACTCAGGTTCACGACACTGTAACAACCGCAGGGCAAACAGGTGTGGGTTTCCAATAAAAAGTGAACTATCCTAAGTATTAGTGTTTCTTAAAAGTTATGCTGGTGTACATAAGTACATGAAGATAACAGATGTGCTGGACATAAGAACACAGGCAATCTTTAAACTTATGCTTCAACTACACTTTTGCAGTCAATTCACATCATGCAGGATTGTCCCACATGTGTGCTAATGTCCAGTGTTTAAGCCCTTGTAATACAGAGGGGTTCTATGAATTCTCCTTTCCAGGGAGAAAAAAAGTAATGATCATACAAAATCACTCCACGAAAATTGCTATTGGTTCAGTTTTTTTCCAAGTTACTGGAAATAAAACTCCTTGAATTGATGCACATGAAAAGGAAAGAAAAAGGGAGGAGGGAGGCAGACAAAGTTAAAATTGGAAAAATGAATTAGAATTTGGGCTGAGCCAACTCCTTGAGGCCAGGACCCATGTCTTTTAGTTTCAAATTCTCAGCAATTGACAACTGTCCTTGGTAGTTGGTAGGGACTCAGTAAATATTTGGTGAATTGATTTGACTCATGCAGCAAACTAAACTTTCACTTCACAAAAAGAAATTATACTCGATGCTCTTGCTTATATTTTCAACTTCATTTTACCTATAACTGATACAATAAGATTTTAATATAAGGTATTACATTACTTTAGAATAACATACTATCAAGAATTCAAAAGAATTTGAAAGATATCCAAATGTGAATCCTATTTTGCTGAGTAGAATACATGGAATACAATGTGACTGCATTTGCCTCTCACATATTTCTATGTTTGTATAGACTGCAACTCCATACCATACCTGGTGCTGGGGGATCAGACAGACATGAGTCCTGCCCTAAGGAAATTACAATCTACTAAAGGAAACAGATAGTGGCCTAAGTTACTATACAATTATAGTTATGATTGGTGTAATGAAGGGAAATAAGAAGGTTTTACACAATTCACAGGGGATCCCAAATCCACGTGGAGCATTAAGGTCAGCTTCTCCAATGAAGCACCATTTTAAGTCAGACCGGAAGGATGAGTGCAGACCCATTAGGGGTGCAGGTAAGAATGGAAGTGGGGAGACAGGACACCACTGCAGCAAGATGAAACAGAAGCACCTGCAGAAAGACAGAACTTGGTGCCTTTGAGGACCTAGGTGTAGAACACACATGGCAGCAGAGAATGGGCCAGGCAGACGCAGGAGGCTCTAACACTGCCACTGCTTGGTTTAGTATGTGACTTGGGCTGCCAGGGGCCCTGGTAGGTACCATTGTAGTAGCCTAGCTTGGCCCACCTAAAATGTAGCATGCAGGGTCAGGTCTCCAGCACCCAGACTGTAGCATATATCCCTGGAGAGAACTTGCATACACCCCATCAGAAAGGCAACACCTGGACGCCAGCCCTAGAGTTGAAGGTTAACTGACATTACTCAGGGGAACTGGGTGATCAGGAAAGGCACCAACAGTGGCCAGTGATGTACTGGCAGACAAGAGGCCCTTGTCTGTACTTCTCTCCAACACACTCAAGGACCTAGACTCTAGGAGAGGGAAAAGGTGGGGGTGAGAGTAGGAACAAACACCCCCAGGCCCTTGAGTGTATGCCTGGTCAGTACAGGGAGGGAAATCTCTGAAGGGGTCATGAAATTGGAAGGTTAAACTGGATGAGCTTTAGTAACCACAGGTGACGAACAGCTTGTAGAAGATGCTTACAAGGCTGGGGATCTGCTACTAAGCTGAGACAATGTCTGAAAATTCCAATGGTAGGAATCCCAAGCCAATCAGCAAGCACAACTCGCAGCGTTGTCTCCATATGACTGGGACAGGGAAGGACCTGCACTGGACAGTGGAGGCAACCTCACTTTGAGAAAGGTTAGCATCTTGGGAATTTCCCCTTTCAGTCCCCTTAAGGAGCCCTGAGTTCATCCAACACGCTTTTGGTAATTTTTTGAAACTGTCTGAATGCCAACTTGGATGGAGATCACAAGTTCTTTTTCTTGAAATGTGTTTCTACGACCCAGCTGGCAGGGACCAGGTCCATTTGCTTGTCTTTATAGTCCAAACGCTGAGCAAAGGACATAATCAATTACTATAAAGAATACAGTGAAGATATTGCTGCCTGGAATCTCTGAGATTTTCCTCCCTATGTTCTCCTCTAGGACGTTCTGGTGTCCCAACATATTTAATTCTTTTATCCATCTTGAGTTTATCTTTGTCTATAGTGTTAAGTTAGTGGTGTAGTCTCCTTTTTTTTAACATGTGGCTGTCCAGATCTCCCAATACCATTTGTTGAAGAGGCTATTGTTACTCCATTTTATGCTTCTGCCCTCTTTGTTGAATATTAATTGACCATAGAGATTTGGGTTTATTTCTGGGTTCTCGATTCTGTTCCATGATCTATGTGTCTGTTCTTATGCCAGTACCAGAGTGTTTTGATTACCATAACCTGGCAATGTAGTTAGATATCAGGTATTCTAATCCCTTCTACTTTGTTCTTCTTTCTCAAAATAGCTGCTATTCAGGGTTGTTTATTGTTCCATATATATTTTTAAAATGTTTATTCTATATCTGTGAAATGTGTCATTGGTATTTTAAAAGTGATTGCATTGAATCTATAAATTGCTTTGGGTAGTATGGGCATTTTGATCATATTAATTATTCTAATTCATGAGCACAGTATGTTTCCATTTTTTTATGTCTTCCTTAATTTCTTTCTGCAGTGTTGTGTAGTTTTCTGAGTACAGATTTCTTACCTCCTTGGTTAAGTTTATTCCTAGATACTTTATTTTTCTTGTTGCTATAGCAAATAGGATGTTTTTCCTGATTTTTGTTTCTAATATTTCATTGTTAGTATATAAAAATGCTTTCAATTTCTGAATATTGACTTTGTATGGCTCTGTTTTTCCAAATTCACTTACTAGGTTGAGTAGTTAATTGGTGGAGTCTATAGGATTTTCGGTGTACACTATGATGTCATCTGCAAACAATGACAGTTTTGCTTCCTCCTTTCCAATCTGGATGGCTTTTATCTTTTTCTTGTCTGATTGCTCTGGCTAGGACTTCCAATACTATGTTGAATAGAATTGGTGAAAGCAGACATTCTTGTCTTGTTCCTGATCTTAGTGGGAAAGCTTTTAGTTTCCTGAAACACCAATTCAAAAAACCCTATGCATCCCAATGTTCATAGAAGCACAATTCACAACAGCAAAGTGCTGGAAGCAACCTAAGTGCCCATCAGTAAATGAGTGGATAAAAAAACTATGGTATATTTAGACCTGGGCAGAAGATGGCGGCGAGA
>PVJI01014022.1:0-45669 GCA_004026765.1 Micronycteris hirsuta | reverse complement strand
TTTTTTTTAGAGACTTGCTTGTAACCTGACTCCTGAAATACTACGTATGCTATGTATTTCTAAAGAGTATATAAGCCAGCTCATGTCTCTGTTCAGGGCCCTGGATTTGGATATTTCTCCCTAGGGTCCGCATGCGTAATAAAGGGTCTGTGACTCATACCTCTCATCAGGAGTTTGGTCGCTTCATTTTCCCGCAACAGGGACATCGGCTGGAAATCTTATTCCGCCCAAAATTGAGCACATGGTACTTTCCCAGCAGTTCGGTGGTTCAGTGGACAGAGGAAGCCATGAGAAGCATTGATACTTTCGGTCCAATGGCGCATGGGAGGAAGAATTTGCTGGAGCTGAGGAAATGTCAGAATCTTGGAAGTTATCTGGTCGCCACCCTCCTTGGCTTAAACACTGCCACCAGCCCTCACTTTCTACAGTGGCAGCCACAAACGGGCGGTGCTTCTGCCTTCAGGCAGGACTCACACTCTTTGGTTGGCTACAGGCCCCCTTTCTCCCTATTATTCACGCCTACTGTTCCCAAGTCACAGGGGCTCAGAGCGCCCTGTCCCTCATGCTACTCCTTGCGTCTTGCCGGAACCTTCCTTGTCCTCCAGTCACTCCCTCTCATGGGTCCATGCAGAGGGGCTTGGCTGGTGTCCTGTAGGGTTGAAAACATCCACTCCGTGTCTGATTCTGGCTCTACCACCTGGCAGCTTGGCCCTCTGGCCCTCTGATAACCCATCTGCAAGATGGCAGTGGCAGTCACCATCCCAGCTTCGTCCGGCTGTCGAAGGGCTGAAGTAAGACCCTGGCAGGTTTGTGCACCGCCCACAAAATGTTTTGCCTTGGGGGCTGCATCCGGCTCCCTCCCATGGACCTACATCTCAGGACGTGCCCAGGTGTGTGATTGCTCACCTGCCCCAGGTTTGTTTACATTCTCCCCCCAGGGTGAGAATTACGTGAGGATTACTGTGTGGAGCACGAGAAGCCATGCCAGAAGCACCACCTCTCAGGGAGGTGACTTGGTGCTTTAGTTACTGCTTTATCCAGCGGAGAAAAGTCAACGCCATGGGCTCCCGCGACCGCGCCAGCTCTGCCTTCGCCCTGTGGCTTCCGGCTGGACTGGGTCTGATCCCATTCAGAGCAGCCCTGTCCCATAGGGAGGTGATGCAAGTCACATATGTAATTTAAGGTTTTCCAACAGCCCCATTAAAAGAAGTAAAAAGAGCCTGGCTGGTGTGGCTCAGTGGATTGAGCGCGGGCTGGGAACCAGAGGGTCCCGGTTCGATTCCCAGTCGGGGCACATGCCTGGGTTGCGGGCCAGGTCCCCAGTGAGGGCCATGTGAGAGGCAACCATACATTGCTCTTTCTCCCTCCCTTCTCCTCTCTCTGAAAATAAATAAATAAAATCTTAAAAAAGAAGTAAAAAGAAACAGGTGACATGAATTTTAATAATGTATTTTATTTAACCCAATGTATCAAACATACAATCGTTTCAATAGGTAATCATATACAACTATTAAAGGGAGCTTTTAATTATTTTTTTTTACTGAGTCTTTGAAATCCTGTGTGTATTTTATATTTAGGGTCATTTCAGTTTGCACCAGCCCCACCCCAGTGCCCAGCAGCCACATGGAGCTGAGGCTGCCACCATGGAAAGTGCACTAGGACCTGGAGGCTAGCCAAGCCCAGTGCCCTGATTCTTGGGGAGGGAGGTCCCCTTTGCCACCTGGCTGGCCAGGTGTTGGGCTTTGTGCTGGGCCGGAGGGGAGAACCCTAGAGGCCGAGAAGCGAGGTGCGCGGAGCTGAGCACGCGTCATCCCTTTGCTCCTCTGGCTAATGACAGCCACGCTGAATTGTTTAGTCTAAGAGTACAGATAACAGCAATTTACTCGAAAATGCATCAAAAATAGGAAGCGTTGCCCTGGCTGGTGTGGCTCAGTGGATTGAGTGTCGGCCTGCGAACCAAAGGGCTGCTGGTTCGATTCCCAGTCTGGGGCACATGCCTGGGTTGTGGGCCAGGTTCCCAGTAGGGGGTGCACGAGAGGCAACCACATGTTGATGTTTCTCTCCCTCTTTTTCTCCCTTCCTTCCCCTCTCTGAAAATAAATAAAATCTTAAAAAAAAAAATAGGAAACATGGATGGATGGAGGGAGGGAGGGAGGGAGGGAGGGCATATGGACAGACAAAGCAAGAGTAGTAAATGTTCACAGTGGAATCTATGGTGGCAGGGACACAGTGGGGAGGACCGGTGGCTTGGGGCCCCAAAGGCTCAGTCTCGTCCAGTGAGCCTCATCACAGAAACGGAAAAAGCGGGACAAATCGGGGTGATCTGGGCTGGCTCTGATCTCCTGAAGGGTTTGGTATGGGGGTGAGTCAGGGCTGCAGGAGCTCCTAATTGGGAGGATGGCATTTGAATCTTGTGCAAATGTTTTGCAGCGACAGAAACCGCCTGTATTACGTCCACTTGGAGGTAAAGACAAATGGACGAAAAGCACTGGTCTGCACTCGCACACGTCCATGTTCAGCCTCGGCGCTGTGACTGGGGAGCTGGGCTCCCGGAGGCAGGCACGGAGTCTTCCCGTCTCAATCTCCGCTCCCTTGTGTGGGCGTGGGGTCGCCCATGGCACAAGCAGACTTAACTGGAGTTCTGCCGGTAAAGCATTCTGTGCAAACGAGCTCTCAGTAAATGGTGGTTTATTCCTCCACGTCTGTACGTAGAGACACCTGCCCGGACACATAAGACTTTGGAACACCACTCAGAAGGACAATAATCGTAAGGGTTTGAACCAGGAGACATCTCATCAAAAACAGTATTTCCGACATGTGGTTATTCAAAGGCCCTCCGCAGTCTCTGTTTCGTAGCTTTTTTGATTTCCAGCGGAGCTCGAAAAGAAAATCTACCCCATGTCACCACATTCTACAACATGTCAGAGTCACCGTATTGTTCGTGACATTTCTCCTCGCGTCTTCCTTTCAAAACAGTGGCGGCCGAATGAATAGCTTGTGTGTGTTTTATAAATTCTCTCTCCCTCCCGTGGATTTCTTGGCAAGTGTCCACCTCCACTGTGACACAGAAAATCGGCCTGGGGCAGCGGGAGGCTCAGGGAGCCGCCACGATGCCTGGGCACTTATTCATCATCCTGTCGCACGCCGCTCCGACCTGTCACTCAGGACAACAAACCCTCCCAGGCTCCACGGTTCACAGCCACTGGGCTGCGCAGCGGGTCCGCACCGCCCTGAGTTCATGAAACGCTGGCAGAGGGGTAATTGTGAAGCCTTCTGCTCCCAGCTCCTCCTTCTCACTGGCGAGGACTTGTATGACTGATTTATATTCTGCATCAGAAAACCCGCTGGGTAATAGAAATGACGGCCTCCGGAATTTCTCAGCATCTAGTTGGTATGCGTTCCGTTATGGACAAGGGCATTCCTGAGGAATGTCGCTCTTCCAAGCACTTGCTGAAGCTGGCCAGGGTCCTCAGGAGCTGCCCTGACATGGTGTGCAGGTCGCTGGTGCTTTCGGTTCCCGAAGCTGGTGTGGTACTGGATGGTACCCAGGGCTCAGCAGTAGCCCTTGTGGGCAGAGAATGATGGGAAAATCTTTCTGCATTCTTTCCCCACGGTTTTCCCATTCTGTTTCTTCTGTTGCACCCCGGACAACTTGCCCAGGACAATAGCCAGAGTAGAAGAGGGACAGGCAAGCAGACGGCCCTGACTGCAAACCCTGGGTACCCCACCGTGCTGGATGGGGCCGCTGCCACCAGTTCCGTGCTCGCTCCTTGTGCCAGAATCAGAAGTGGTTGCCCCTTAGTGTGTGACATTGCAGTCCCCCCTGTTAGCATGGGCAGAGCGCGTGGGCTGTGAGTGTGGCCGTGAGCCTGGTCTTCAGAGGTGTCGTCTTTTTCTGCTTGCTCTTCGTCTGCCATGAGAAGAACACGCCCCTGGGGGCTGCTGGTCCCAGACCCGTGCAGGTGGAGCCCAGCTGACCCCAAAGGTCACCCAAGCTGCCCCACAGAGCTGGGAGTGAGGACAAGAAACATTGACTTGGCAAACTGCTTCTTTAAAGCACCAGATGGTGAATATTTTAGGCTTTGCAGGTGGACCGTGTGTGTTGCAACCCCTCACCTCCGCCTTCGCCGTGCCCCGCCCGTTCATTTACATGTTGTCCCTGGCTCCTTCTGCCAAGGTGCCCAGGGCAGACAGAGCCAGACGAAGTCAGAGGGAGGTGTGCAGCAAGCCCTGCCCATCATCTCAGAGCCGCAGCCAGGCTGGAGTGGGAGGCCGGGGACCCGAGAGCTTTGAACGGGGCATGAGGCAGTGGTTTAAAATTGCAAGGAGTTCTGCCCTGGCTGGTGTGGCTCAGTGGATTGAGTGCCAGCCTGTGAACCAAAGGGTCGCCGGTTCGATTCCCAGTCAGGGCACATGCCTGGGTTGCAGGCCAGGTCCCCAGTGGGGGGTGTGTGAGAGGCAACCACACATTGATGTTTCTCTCTTTCTCCCTCCCTTCCCCTCTCTAAAAATAAAATCTGTTTTAAAAACATTACAAGGCGTTCTAATAACTGAAAGGGAGCAGAACACGGTGGGATCCGCCTGAGATGTCAGTAGGGGATGGAAAGCAGATTTCGACAGAGTGTGGCGTTGACGAGAGAAAGTGTAAACCCACTTTACGAGAGTCCCCACCCCGGGTCTGAGACTGCTCGACAAACCAGCGCCCCATGTCCGTCCTCCCGCATTCCCTCTGCCCCATTGGCCTTGCTCCCCTGCCAGTGGGGGAAGTGTCACAAGCTGGTTGTCCCTGGCCCTGGCCAGGTAGCTCAGTGGGTTGGAGTGTCCTCCCAGTATGCCAAGATTGTGGGTTCGAATCTCGGTCAATCAGGGCGCACACAGGAAGCAACCAATGAATGCATCACTAAGAGGAACAGTGGGTTGATGTTTCTCTCCTTTCCTCTCTCTCTTTAAAATCAATAAAGATTTTTTTATAAGCTGGTTACCCCTTTTTGCTGAAGGAAAAGGAAAGGAGAGAGAGAACGAAGGAAAAGCACCGGGGGTCAGCCACCCACAAGAACACACTCAGGTGAGCGCACACACCCCCTACCCTGCTCCTCCCCGGAACTGCCCTGAGGTGGGGTGACCCACAGTCACCTGACAGCGAAGCAGGTGATTCTCGTGGGCATGGCTGTGAAACCTGGATAAGCAGCTATAAAGAGAGCTCACCCGCTGAGCTCACACGGCCCAGTGCTTGCTTCCTTCCTGGGCCCCGTCCCTGCTTTTCACCTTAAAAAGCCCTGTGCCTCCTTGGAGGCCCAGTTTGAACCTGACCCTCCCCCTCAGAACAGCTTTAACCAAGGAGGGACACCCCTTCCTGCTGGACCTGGGCCCCCCCATCCCCCCTGGGCATGGCGGAGACAAAGCCGTGTTCTTGTGTCCCGCGCTTGCTGACTCAACTTTCTGCCCGCCACACTCGGAAAGCTTTCTCGCCTGGAAGCACCCATCCAGCTGTTCTTCCAGGACTTTAAGGTGTCCTTTCTCCATTGCTGCTGAGGATCCGCTGGAACTAGTTTTGGTGTAAGGAGGGAGTTGGGGGGCACAACTGTGAGACAATCTGTTCCCTGACCCATGTAATAAGACATCAGTTCTCAGCTTCCCCCACACCCCGCCCCCCCACCCTGGCGCCCATGTGACAGGATGCTCACGTGGGTGATTGCCCACGCAGCCCTGTGCCGGGCTGAGGGCAGTTCTGGGACGAGGGAGGACGGTGGAGCAGGCAAGAGAAGAGCAGGCATTAAGGGCTGAACTTGGGGCACAGCCTAAGCTAGGAGGTGGAGGTAGGGAGGGGGTCCTCCAGGGAACAGGCCGGTGCCAGCGCTTGGAGAAAAGTCACGCAGGTCAGTGCAGCTCAGTCGGGCAGCTGGCTCGGTTTCCGCGGCACCAGGATGCCACCTGCTGGTGGGGGCAGCTCGCTGCCAAAGCAAGAGCCTGGACTTTGGGGTCCTGCCGTGTGTCCAGCCCAGCCGAGGGACCTTGACCAGATTACTCCCCTCCCTCAGAGCCTCCATTTCTTCCATACCATCTAGAAACAATTCCTGTCTCCTGTGTCGGTTGAGGATCAGGTGAGCCCATTCAGGGAGTGCCCAGCTCAGTGCTGGTCCCGAGAGAGGCTGATAATGTCCCTTCATTTTTCTTCCTTTTCTCTTCTGTGACTCCACAAGAGGGAAGCCATGGCTGAGGACCCAAGGACACATGCCTTTCTCCAGGAGAGAGGTTAACAAGCATTCTGGGTGGGCGGCTTGGGGGCTGGAGATAGCGTGGTGAGGTTGGTAGGCGTGGGCGCTTCCATGCCCACCCCAGAGGGGACCAGGGCCCCAGCAGCACCCCTGCACCTCCTTTCCCCAAGCAGAGCTGGAAGGCATTTGTCTGCTGGCTTCCAGATGGCCTGTGATGGAGCAGAAATCAATGGGAGTCTGAAACCCTTCCTCCAGCACAGTGGGGAGCTGTTAGGAACCAACTTGGCACTGGCTGGTTGGAGCAACCTAATTCCCACCGCCTGACTGTAAAATATAGAAACACGCCGGCAAGGCGGACTCGTGAAGGGTCAGGAGCGGGCCCGGGGTCCGGGTGCGGGACTCTCGGGAGTGTCCCTGAGCAGTAAGTGCCCGTCCGAACCGCCACCAGCAAACCCCAGGGCCCCTGAGAGCCCGTGAGCAGGGCCTGCAGTCACCCTGGTACATGACAAGGACACTGGTCCTGTCTTCTTCTGTGTTACTATGACATTAACACGGGAGAGAGAGACACAGAGGGAGGGTGTGCCAGGGAAGGATTCTCAAGATAATAATTTAAAGTCCAATTTTCGTCTTTCTGGAGGGTCTCATTTTTCAAGCAGCCACAGGGATGTCGGCGCCCGTGCCTGGCGACAGCCGAGGAAGGTGACGCGTCACCCACGGGTTCCCTGCCACACTACATCCTCCATCGGTCACGGTGGGAGGAGGCTGGACGTTTAACCCCCGTGGTGCCTCGCCCGCGCCTCTGTCCACCCGTGGGAGGTGCCCCCACAGACAGAGGGCAGCGGGATGGGGACAGCGAATCAGCGAACGCAGACACCTGTCCACTGGCCCAAGGGGCTCCCCCACACAGGCACCCACCGTGGCAGGGGCTCCAAGCAGGCGATTAGGGGTCCCCTTCAACGTGGGCTACTGCAAGCCCCCTGGAGACTGCCATAGGTCAACGACTGCCACACGGACGGGCTGGCTCTCACCAAGGTTTAGAGAGTGAGGGTGCAGGGCGGGCCTGTGACCGGGGGTGGGGCCAGGACAGGCTGTGGGAGCTCGGGGGAGGGGTGAGGCGGTAGCCCCGGAGAGACGGTTGGCTTGGCTTGCAGTGGCGGGCAGGATGCATTTCTTGTCCATGGCTGATGGGTCCAGTCCGTGATCAGTGTAAGCTTGGGGTCCGTGAAGGTAGGGAATATTATTTTTTATCCTTAGAAGTTAGAGCAGGGCCCGGCGCAGAGGGGACCCGAAGATATTTCTTGAATGGACGAAGGAAGGAAGGAAGGAGGAAGGTGGGCAGAAACACCCCGAAAGGCATCACAGCCCCCGGTACCCCGTCTCGTTTCCCCCCACCGTCCGCTGGGGCTACGCAAGGCCAGAGCTTGGGAGCCGCTTCTCCACAGGCCACGCCCCTCCGGGGCCCCTTTCCGGCACTTGCCGGCGGGCCTGGGTGGTCTCCCCGGCCTGGAGCGCACACGGCCTTAGGACAGCCTCCCACCCCGCCCGCCGAGGTGTCCTGGAAGTCCCCCCTTCGCTCTGGTTGGAGGGGCAGGGGTGGGAAGGACAGACGGTCTAGCCTCCAGGCCCTCCAGTTCCGCGCTGAGAGGGTGCAAAGGACGAGGAACTTGCAGCGCGGAGCGGTATGGCTGGCTCGGCGACCGCATGGGTCACGGGCAAAGGACGACCCAAACGTCGCCCTTGGCAATGAGGAAGCCAGTGGTGTCAGAGGAGGAAGTGGGTACACGTGGGGCGCTCCTAGGTGAGTGCGCCGGGGACCCTCAGCTACCTCCCCTGCCTTTCAACACCTTGGCTTCCCCAGCTAGGAGGCAAGGGGACCGAGGGTGACGCGCAGGCGCTTCACCACCGGCTCCACACCTACCTCCTACCTGCTTTCCGGCCAAACCGCCACCGCTCCCCAGCACCCGGTCTTCCTAAGGGCCAGGACTGCTGGTGGTGGAGCCCCCTGGGGGTTGGCGGGGGTTACAGCCCCAGACGCTCAGCCGTCGCCCTGGTTCGTGGAATTCCAAAACCATGGTGACTGGAGGCTGTCCGGGCCCCCCCCCCCCGCCCCCTCGCCCCCAAACCGCCCTCCGGGAGATTAAGAGAGAAAAAAAGCGAAGAATGGGAGAGATGAAAAGGCTTTTATTTTCTTCCAAAAATTGGAACCACGCTTCAGATGAAAATAATGCGCTGTGACAGCTGTGAAATGATAGAAAATCGCTCTAAGCGTTTCAAACGGCCTCTCCTGCCTAGGTGGTCACTGGAGACTGTTCTGTCGGCTGAGGAAACCCAGATCACTGAGCAAAAGCTGTCCTCCAAAGATGGTCTCTGAGAACATTAGGACATTTTTAAAAAAGATTTTATTTATCTATTTTCAGAGAGAGGAGAAAGGAGGGAGAAAGAGCAATGTATGGTTGCCTCTCACATGGCCCTCATTGGGGACCTGGCCTGCAACCCAGGCATGTGCCCTGACTGGGAATCGAACCGGGACCCTCTGGTTCCCAGCCCGCACTCAATCCATTGAGCTACACCAGCCGGGCCATTAGGACATTTTTTTAAGTGTTTAAGTTCAAGGCTCAACACGTTCGTTTGTCTGTCTGTCTGTGATTCCACGGGATGACTGTGGGGAGCAGTCAGCCGGGCCGCCCATGGGTGCGTATCCCTCGTGTGTCCGGCAGCTCCAGCCTGTCTCGGGCTGCACACGCATGTCGCCAGGACCGTCAGCCTGGGGCTGCTGAGTCTCCTGTGTCCGGAGCGCGCTACAGGTTAGGCCCTGTGAAACCTGCGCTGCCTTGGAGCCTCGAGTGGCGGCTCTGGGCGAGAAGAGACGGGAGAAGAGCGCCATCCACAGACCAGGGAGAGAGGCCAGGAGCCGACTCCCCCTTGCAGCCCCGGAAGGAACCAGCCCTGCCCACACCTGGGTCTCAGACTTCTGGCCTCCAGGGCCGCGGGGGGAATGCATTTCTGTTAAGTCACCTGTTTGCCACACTTTGTTACGGCGGCCACGGGAAATTTGTACATTGTTGGAAACCCCCGGTGTGGTGTGGACAGTACAGGAGGCTGCCTCAGTTTCCCCGGTGTGGCTGGGCACAGACTCGGTGGAGGAGCCCGGTTAGTGGGATGGACTCAGCCTTCATTCTCATGCCCCCACCTGCTCGCCACCCCCCTGACCACACCCGCTCCCTCTGACAGGGACCGAGGCAGACACCTGCAAACCTCTCCTTTCCTGCCAGGCTGCAGATTTGCTCCGATGCCCCTGCCTCTATCACGCTGCCCTCCCCTGGGCACGGCCGACGCCCCCTCCTGCGTGCCTCCCCCTCGGCCACACACCTGAGGGCAGAGAGGAGCTGCGTGCCACGGGGAGGGCCGAGCCCACCACCGAGAGTGGGACATCTTCTTCCATGCACAGGACAGCAGTGCCCACGAGCCCAGGTCCTCAGCATTGTGTCCAGCCACTGCCACTGGCCCCACTTCTGGTCACCCCGGGGGTCACACCAAACCTACTGCTTGCCCCTGAGTTTGCCCAGGGGAGAGCCTGAGGCCCCGCCAACCTAAACGTTACACCATCATCTGAAAGGCGGGTGGAGTTCTGGTCTCCGTCCTGTAGCACCCCTGGCTGCAGTGAGTCTGGGCGCCACTAGATGGCAGTAAAGACTGATCCTGGACTAAGTCTAACGGCCAGGGGATGGAAGGCGAACTGGGGGACCCGTGGCCTAAGGTGGGAGGGCGCCGGAGCCACCTGTCTCCATGAGAGACTGGGGAAGGGGACCAAAGGGGGTCAACATGCGGTGGAAAGGGGCTGGGAGCCTGATGTCTGGATGCACAGGAGCTTCCTGTAAGAGGGCCCCCGGGGAGCCGGCCCGGCCCTCCATGGCAAAGCTGGTGGTTTTCTGGCACCCCAGGTGGTCCTCGTGGGTGGTACAAGGCCCGAGGCTGCTTGGCCAGGAGGTGCCCACCCAGGAGACCCCGGGAGATGGGGGGACGGTAGAGGGCACAGCACAGGGCAGAGCACAGACCACCAGAGGCACCTGGGCCTGGGGAGAAGCGAGACCGTGAACCAGATACTCAACCCTCCTCACCTGTGAGTTGTGGGCAATGACAGCACTCACCAGGCAGGGCTGCATGAGACATACGAGGGAGGGACGCCCGGCGCCTGGCACCCACCCTGGCCCAGAGCGCACAGACAGCCTGGGTGCCAGGCGTCCAGTCGCAGAGTGGTCAGCCCAGTCTCTCCCTCGACACCATCCCGGGATGACTCCTGCCCAGGCGTGTTGGGTGCACCCAAGCTCCCTCCCTGACATCACAGGGCACCCGACGTGTGGGGCCCCGTACAAGGAGGGGCCTCCATCTGCCTCCACCTGTGACGATTGAAGGCGATGCTGAAGTTGGGTCCTGGAGAGGCCCCAAGGTCAAGACCAAGAGAACTAGCCCCAAACTGGACATCAGTCGAAGGGCCAGGGTGAGAGTGGGAGCCCTGGCGTGGAGCTAAACGGAAAGGTTGGGGGAGGGGAGAGGGTCGGGAGGCCATGGGGCTGGAGGCTCAGGGGGCGACCGGCAGGGAAAACATGGAGAGAAGCCCCGGGGTGGGTGGTGGTCTCCTGGTCACTCTGCAGCCGTTTGGGTCGCTGGTGAATGCGGCCGCACAGAGCAAGTGGAGAGGGTGCAGCAGGCGTGCCCTTGCTGGGCTCACGGGGGCCACCGTTCAGGTCTCTGGAGGGGCGGGGGTGCTCAGGGGGTGGGCCAGGAGCCCGGCTGTGCCCTCCAGAGCAGCTCTGTGCCCGGTGCGTGCACTCGACGGGTGCTGGGGGCTGGGCCTCCTGGTCCCTGGGAGCAGCGGGTCCTGTATTCACTTCACGGATGTCAGATAGGGTCCTCCCGGGTTAGCTGGTCCATCCAGATCTTTGGGGACCTTAAGAGAAGCACCCGTGACCATTCTCCAGCAGGCCTGACTGTGTTGGGCGTCCCTGAGCTAAAACTGCCACCATCCTGTAAGGTGACTCATGGGCTCTTGGGACCCGGCTGTTGACAGTGACAAATAGGCAATGAGGAAGGTTAGTGAAGATGTTTCAGTTCTTAAAAAATAAACACCGCCACAACAGCTCACATCGATCGAGTGTGCGCAGCAACCGCGCATTTCGAGTGCGTCGCCTGATCCACAAGGGCCCCTGAGACAGGAGACAAATGGCGCGTCCCAGCTCACAGACGAAGAGACCGAGGTTCAGAGAGGCTCAGGGGCTCAGGCAGCGTCACAGGCGGAACACCATCGCGGAGCCAGGCTCAGAGCCGGCCTGGGCTGCAGAGTCCATGCCAGGGGAGAGAGACGTCACACCCAGTGCGCAAGGGCTCCATGTCTGGACCAGACAGGAGGGGCAAAACTGTCATGAGGACGGGGCTCGGAGAAAGGCTTTGGGGTGCAGAGATTGCTGGGGGTCCCATGGAAAGAGGGCCCCATAGATAAGACAGTCTGGGCAACGCCGGGTTCAGTCAAGTGAGAGGGGGTTCTCGGTGGCAGGTCCCATCACGTGTCTGATGGGACTCGGGTTCCAAGGACATGCTTTGGAGATGCTGCTGCACTGGGAGCTGGAGACCAAGCTCACTGGGGTTGGCAGGATGACAGCCCCCAAGGGCGTCCACTCTCTACCCCCAGACCCCCGTGGAATGCAGAGATTAACCTTGGCCAGTGTGGGACCCTGCGGCCTTTCCCCTCAGCTCCCCGGAGGTCACCGCTGAGCCTTTGGAAAGGCCGGCCTGGTGAGAGTGCCTCCGTTTACCTGGGGGTCTCGGGCCGCCCAGACGGACCGTGCTAACAGTGTGACATGGAGTGGGGTGGGGGGGGGCATTGAGCCACATGTGTCAGCTTGACCTCTGGAGGGGCTGCAGACAAAGGTCAGCACATGGGTGGTCGGTGATGTGTCTGTGACTGAGACCCAGTAAAAACCCTGGCCGCCAGGCTTCGGTGGGCACCCAGGGCTGGCGGTGCTCTGTACTGATGCTGGTCACAGTCACCGGGAGGACTGAGCACTGTCCACACGGCCACCAGGTGAGAGGGACGCCTGGGAGCTCCAGCCCATGCTCTCCTGGACCTGGACCCGGCACCCCTTCCCTGGGCTGATTGAATCTGTGACTTTTCACTATAATAAATCTTAACTGTGAGTCCAGCAGATTTTTCCCCCTGAGTTCTATGCACCTTGCTAGTGAATTAGCAAACCTGAAGGTGGTCTTGGGGACTTCCAAACTTTGCACATGGCAAAAGGAACTTTGCAGATGTGATTGAAGTTAGAAATCTTAACATAGCGAGATTATTTTGGGTTATTGGTGGGGGGTGGGATCTAATCACACAGGCCCTTACAAGTGCAGAACTTTTACCACGCTGGAGAGAGAAGAGAAAGCAGAGAACTCTGACGTGTGACAAGGACTCCCCCTGCCATTGCTGGAGGGGGCACATAGGAAGCATGACGAGGACAGTCAGCATTGCTGGATGGCCTGGAGTCCTCCTGGAACTTCCTGAGCAGAGCCCCGCCTGGCTGACACCCTGACTTTGCCCTCATGGAAACTGGAGCAGAGAAACCAGCAGAGCGGCCCTGCACTTCTGACCTGTGAGCTAATCCATTTCCACTGTGTTAAGCTGCTAAATTTGTGGCAATTTGTTACACCAGCCACAGAAAAAGAATACACTCGCCCATCCTGGGTCTTCCCACTTCTGTTTTCGAGACCACGCTGCGTGATCTCTGGCCCTGCAGCAGCAGGTCCCGCACTGGGTGGCTGCCCCAGCTCCAAGGCTGAGGCCCCAGCCCAAGCCCGGAGGTCCCTCTGAACCTTTGAAGTCTTCTGGAGAAAGCAAGGTCTTTGAAGCCTGGAGAGAGAGGCAGGGAGGCAGGGGAGGTGCGCTTGGCCCAACAAAAGCTGTTTTAAAATCCCAACAAAAAGATGCCCCATCTAGAAGCCTTCTCCAGCACACAGACGGCATGGGGAATGAGCGTTGCTTAAACATAATTAGCTGGCTTTATGCTGAGTTAAAGAAGCCAGGCACAAAGGAGTTCCTTCTGTGTGATTCCATTTCTGTGAAGTTCTGGAATGGGCAGAACTACTCTATGGTGACAGGAAGGAGCGGAGTGGCTGTCTCTGGGGCTGGGGCGGCAGTGGGGGAGGGGCTGAGAGAGGCCATGAGGACGTTGCTGTAGCGAGAGAACCGTGCTATATTTTGCTAAGAGTGTGGGCTACGCTGGGGTGTGGATTTGTCAAGACATCTACAGTTCAGCATGTGTGAATTAGACTTCAATTAGAAATGAGAAAAATAATTGCTTAAAAAATAACAGTATTGCAAACGAGCCTTTGTCCTTCCGTGGAAACGTGCTGCAGCTTTACCCACGAAGAAGACACGTGTCTCCCGGCCCCCAAACACCAGGCTCCGAGGAGCAGGGCTGGCTTTGGGGCTCACTGCTGACGGACGGACGTGGGTCTGCTTCTGCGCGGTCCGTCCCGGGGGTTCTGGCTGGACAGGGATGTTCATCGACGCCTCATGGACCGACAAGGATGAGGAATTCTGGTATTTGGTTTCGGTCTGCCCAAAAGGGGGGCTGGGGCACGAGACCTTCCCAAGCGCCCACCGGATGGGCCTGGGCAGCCCCGTGTGTGCCCGGAGGCTCAAGGGCGGTATGTGCCAGAGGGGTGACCCGCCATTGAGAAACCACTTTCTCAGGCACTGAGAACCTTGGAAGTCCCTGCGGAGATTGAGGGCTGGGTCCACTTGGCTGTGTGGGGTTTTGCCTGGGGGGGAAGGGTGGGCAAAGAGCTCTGGGGACCCGGCCCGCAGGTCCTGTGGGCACTGGTCCTTCCTGCAGGAAGGGGCGGATCTAGCTGTCAGGCAGACAGGGACCTACGGGGGAACCCCAGGCCCCAGGGGCAGACTGAGGGGACAAAGCAGGGGGATAGGATAGTTCCTGTCACCAGTCCTGAGGGACTGACCGGAAGGAGCGGGGGGCTGGGAGTCAGAAGGAGCGAAGTGGAGGGTGTGAGGAGAACAAGCAGGGCGGAGGCGAGGGCTTGGGGGCCGGTCTGGGTGGGTCCTGAGTGCAGGGTGCTTACTGGACACCAAGACTTTTCGGCGCGGTGGCCTGTTTTTCCCACTGGACTGTCACTGTGTGAGCTTCTCAAGGGCTGGGACAATGGCTTAGCACCTACTTCCCCAGGGTCTGGGGTATATCAGGGACTGGCACATCGGAGGAGGCCAGCGTTTGATGAATGAATGTTTGAATGAATGAACTAAAATGAGTCACGCCTCAAGCCCGGTTGCACAGCTGGACCCCCTGGGAGTTCTTAAACTGTCTGTACCACCCGGGGAGCCTATTAACATGTATTTTGGGGGGAAAAAAAAACACCACTAGTAGCATTTCAGATTTTACTTAGATAAAATGTTTTTGTATAAATTGTATGCTTTTCATTTTGTAAAACCTTAGGAATTTTCATTTAGGAAATCCCTTTGGGTATTGTTGAGTTCACCGCCCATTGAACAGTGGTTAAAACGTGGTCATCACGCTACCGAACAAAAATCACCATTCCAGTGGAACTTGGACCAGGGTCTGACCTCCAAAATACATAAAGGACCCACACGGCTCCACTCCGGGAAGACAAACAACCCAGTTAAAAATTGGGCAAAGGACCTGAACACACTTCTCCAAGGAGGACATACAGAGGGCCCAGAGACATATGAAAGGATGCTCAGCATCACTAGCCATCAGAGAGATGCAGATTAAAACCACAGTGAGGTACCACTTCACACCGGTGACAATCGCCATCATACACAAATCAACAAACATCAAGGGCTGGTGAGGCTGCGGAGCAAAGGGAACTAGCGCACTGCTGGTGGGAGGCAGACTGGAACAGCCACTGTGGAAAACAGTACGGAATTTCCTCAGAAAACTAAAAATGGAACTGCCTTTTGACCCAGAAATTCCACTGCTGGGAATATACCCTAAGAATCCTGAAAAGAACCTATGCACCCCAATGTTCATAGCAGCACAATTCATAATAGCCAAGTGTTAGAAACAGCCTAAGTGTCCATCAGGAAATGAGAGGATCAAAAACCATGGTACATTTACACGATGGAACACCACGCAGCAGAGGGAAGGCGCTCCTACCCTTCGAGGCAGCACGGACGGACGGAACCGGAGAGCATTATGCTAAGTGAAATGAGCAAGGTGGTGAAAGACTAATACCACATGATCTCACTTACAAGTGGAACCTAATCAACAAAACAAACAAGCAAAATATAACCTGAGACATTGAAATAAAGAACAAACTGACAGTGACCAGAGAGAAGGGGGGAGGGGATAATGGGGGAAATAAGGGAAATGTCATCAAGGAACAATGTAAAGGACCCATGGACAAAGCCAAAGCGGGGAAGGATGGAGGGCGGGAGGTGGGGGTGGGGGTGGGTGGGGCGGGGGAAAGTGGTGCTGGGAAAATGGAGACAACTGAACTCGAACAACAATAAAAAATATGCCGTGGGCTGAGGCTCACCCCGAGTTCCTGACTCAGTGGCTCTGGGGCGGGCCGGAGAGTCCACGTTGCCAACCAGCTCTCCGTGGACACTGACACTGCTGGCCCGGGGACCACACTGTGAGAACCGCCCTCGTTTTGATTCAGCGAATATTATCTCCAGGGCCAGCGATTGGTTCAGGAGGGAGCACGTGACTCCATTCTGACCAATGAGTGCTGAGAGGGAGTCTGGGGCAGAGGTAGGACAGTCTTCAAGACTTTCACTTCCTTCGAGTGCTGTGCCCTGGACGGGATGCCTGGAGCTGCCTCGGCCTCCAGCAGCCCCGAGGGGAGCCTGCTTGGGGCTACGGCCAGCACCCTGGGGAGCACAGGGTCGCGGGGAAAGAAGCTGGGTCCTTCTGACATTGCAGGTCAGCTGACACCAGCCTTCCCGCCACCCCCCAGCACCTGCTCCCGAGATAGCAAAACCCCTATTAATAAAGCCGATTCAGTGTCTCTGTCGCTGCAGCTAAAAGCGCCCAATCCGATCAGTCCGAGCAGTTGCCCAAATCGCGTGACAGACGCGAGCACAGAGCCACACACACGCCCAGCACCCAGCACAGCCCACACACACCCAGCACCCAGCGCCGCTCACTTAGGTGCTTCATGAAGCTTTTCGCGGTCGGAGCTGGTGATGATGTCAGGATGCAGATGCTGGCGTGTGAGGGCGGGAAAGAAGGCTGACCTTTTTCCTCCTGCTCCAGATCAAGGTCAGAATGCGGGCTGCAAGGACCATGGGAGAGGCCATATTGGGAGTGCTGTGTGTATCTTCAGTGACCAGCAATGGGACCTACCAGAGTTTTAAGTGTTCCCAGTAACAAATGCCCCTGAGTTGTTAAGAGATTTGAGGCATGAGGGCTGGTAAGAAGGACTCCCCAAGCTCTTTTCAGTGCCCTTGGGGTGGGCTGAGGAAGTGGGGTGCTCCCTAAGTGATGCTGCCTGGGGGGACCGCAGTCTCTGAGAACTGAAAGGGATCACACTCCTGGGTTGGCTTAAGGAGGCAAACTCTGGTTATTGGAAGACTCACCCACGGCTCCTCTGTGCTTCCTGACAGTCTCAGACGCGCTTGGCCACTGTCCAAAACCTTGTCTCGGGGCTGCTGGGCCTTTTGTTTCTTTTGGACTAGGTCTAAAAATAAAAAATGAGGTTCAATGTCTTCAGCACAAGTCACTCAGATCCCATGTTGTGACTGAAGTCTTTTCTCTGACAAATATATGTCCCAGAACAGAGGGGATGGGGGTAGAACAGGAAGATGGAGCTGGTGCCTGTGTGCATGGTCCTCGAATGCACAAGGTCAGAACCTCAGCTGTACAAGGTCAGAACCTCAGCTGCACAAGGTCAGAGCTTCTGCTGCACAAGGTCAGAGCCCCTGCTGCACAAGGTCAGAACCTCAACTGCACAAGGTCAGAACCTCAGCTGGACAAGGTCAGGGTCTCAGCTGCACAAGGTCAGAACCGCAGCTGGACAAGGTCAAGGTCTCAGCTGCACAAGGTCAGGTCCCCAACTGCAGAAGGTCAGAACCGCAGTTGGACAAGGTCAGGGTCTCAGCTGCACAAGGTTAGAACCTCAGCTGCACAAGGTCAGAACCTCAGCTGTACAAGGTCAGAGGCTCAGCTGCAGACCTCTGGGAAATAGGCAGCAAAACAGGAAGGGGCATTTGGCCACAATGGGGTGATCTGTGTGAGTCAGCCTTGAAGGGGCCACTAATGTGACTTCTTTAAAAAAATACAAAAAACCTGAGGTAACATTTGCATAACATAAATAACTATTTTAAAGTGCACATTTCAGCGGCATGTTGTACATTCTTAACGTTTTACAACCACCACCTCTATCCAGTTCCAAAGTTTCCATCTGTCTACAAAGCAACCCCATCCCCCTTAAGCAGTCTGCTCTCTCCATGGACTTACTCTGGACGTGTCACATAAACGGGATCGTGCAGGGTGTGGCCTTTCGTGTCTGGCTTCATGTGTTCACAATGACATTTCCAAGATTCACTCACGTGACAGCATGTCTTCGTACTTGAACCCTTTTTATAGCCGCATAGCATTCTGCTGTTTGTGTCTCCATCCACCCACCGGCTGTCTCCACCCACCGGCTGTCCCCACCCCCTGGCTGCGGTGAAAGCGCTGATCGAAACTTCACATACCTGTATTTATTTGAATACCTGTTTTTAATCCTTTTGAACATATTTCTAGGAAGTATAACTCCTTCTAGGGTAACCCTAAGCATGGAGGTACACACATGTTCACACAAGTGCCTGCACACTTGTGTAAACACACACGTGTGAGATACCCACAGATAGGGGTTTGGGCACAGGTTACTGCTCTTACACCCCAAGTCCATGTGCAAACAGTTGAAGGGCTGGAGTAAATGAACCCCATGAGTTGGCATCGCACAGGCTCCCGCTCTTGGTAAAAACAGAATGTTCCCTCCTGAGGACAGCCGAATAAGTGATGCGACATCCCAGGAGACGGAAGGCTATGAAGCCATCAGCTCTATTTTCCACGAGTGGGGAGTTTGGCTCACGAGCTGATGTTCACTAGGACCAGCACTCTGGTCGCTGTTTGGTCAGGAGTCCCTGTGCCCAGGTGGGCAGCTGGCGAGGATGCGTGTGGGACTCCAGCTTTATTTTCCTTCCTGGTGATTTTGCATTTTCCACATTTTCCACATTGGAAATGTTGGGAGGATGAGGTGAGTTAAGGTATCTAAAGACCTAGAGCAGGAATTGTTGTGTTTATAGATGCCGGCTCTCATTCCAACGATTTCGGCGATAATCAGGCAATGTTTAAAGAAGAAAACACTTCCTTCTTCCTGTTCTTCTTCCTCAGGGGTATGTGCCAGCCAGCCGGCAGGGGGTATGGCGTGGCGGGCCTGGGAGGGCAGGGGCTGGCCCCTGAGATGTGGTGGGAAAGGCAGCACTTCCTGTCACAGCAACTGGACCAGGATGGGGTGAGTAGTCCCCACCCCCACACCAAGGTCCCCTTCGCCTCTAGAAATTCTGCAAATAGAGCTTTGAGGTGCTCTCAGCAGATTGTTGCTAAGAAAAGTATAAAATAACATCTGGCTGGAGGCCAAGGTGACACCTAAGGACGGCTTGTGTCCCAGGGGAGGTATTGTTTCCAGGTATCCAAGGGCTCTGCCCTGCAAAAAGCACCTGAAGTCCAGGTGTCCAGATGTTGCACCTGTGAGGCTGTGCCACAAGGGGGAGCTCTGGGCACCTCTAGGAAGTGGATTGCAGCCTGTAAAAGGAAAAAAAAAATCATTTTCTCCTAACTGGGAGGGGCGTTGTGTCAGACAGAGCAGAACGTCCCTAGCCTGGGTTGGGCAACGGGGCTGAGGAGGGGCTGCTGCGCAGGTTTGGAGTCACAACTCTGCCTCGTTCTGGACAGGGCTGGAGGGCGGAAGGCCCGGCTCTCTGCAGAGGCCGTTGGCCCTTCCCGAGATAGCAGCCTGCTGGTGTGGGTGCAGGTGCAGGTGTGGGAGCTGGGAGGCAGGAGGCAGAGGCTTCGGGCACCCAAAGGGGCCGCAGTGAGCCCAGAAGCTCAGAGCTGGCCAGCCGCCCAGCCTCCCAGCCCTACTGCCAGCAGGCTCTCCGAGGCCAGCAGCTTTGGGGGGCTTGGGCTTGAATAGCTGCTCAGAGTGGGGGCCCAGAGCCCCCTGCCCACAGCACTGAACATCAGAGTGCTTGTGTCTGTGCGACCCTGCGTGTGCGGCTGGAGGCCGGATGGGTGGTCTTGCCCTGGGCTGTCTGAGGTGGGACCTGATCTCATCCCCTGCTGTTTTAGACGCCCGGGCCTGCAGACCAGGGCATGTGATCACACACGTGCATACAGACACACAGGCACATGCACACACAGACACACCGATGCACAGCTGCCCGCGCACTTCTATCAGTGTCAGGGAGATCATGTGACAAGACACTCCAGACTAACAGAAACATTTCCGAGGCAGGGGCAGCCAAGCCTCCAGGCTCCTGGTTACCTGCCATCACGTCTGCGGAGCCGTGACAGAGGCAGGGACCCAGCGATTTGCCGGCTGACACTCTGTTTAAGTGGCCCTGTATAGATTGCTCCTAAGTACGCCTGGCTGTGCTTTTCTGGGATCGAGCAGAGGTGGCGGTGGTGGGTGGTCCCTGGGAGGAAAGGATGGGGGCGGGGACCTGGGCATGGCCAGGTCAAAGGTGCTAGAGGTTCTGGCTGCAATCCAGGCACCATCGGGGAGGTGACAGAGAGGCAGGTGCCCTCCAGCTGGCCTGCGGAGCTGCGACTTCTGCCTGGTTCTGCGTTATGACCTTTGACCTTGAAAACCAGGCTGAGAGTTTTGTTTCCACTCTGGACACTGTGGGCCACTGCCACCACCTGAGGAAGATGCTGTGCCCCTGGCTTCTTGGCTGTGGGTTTTGGAGAAAAGCCTCCTCTAGCTTTAGCTGAAGTGCTTCCCGACCTGGGTCCCCGCACTGTCCCCTGCCAGTTCTGCTCTCTGGCCCCTAAACACCCTCGCTGCCTCTGTCAGACTTTCCTGCCCCTCATCCCAAAGTCCTTCCCTGTCCCCTCTGATCCCCCAGAGTCCTTCCCTCCACCTCGTACATTTTTTAAGGAGACTTTTTAAATATATATATCTTTGCCCTGGCTGGTGCAGCTCAGCAGATTGAGTGCCAGCCTGTGAACCAAAGGGTCACCGGTTCGATTCCTAGTCAGGGCATATGCCTGGGTTGTGGGCCAGGTCCCCAGTAGGGGGCACCTGAGAGGCAACCACACACTGATGTTTTTCTCTCTTTCTCCCTCCCTTCCCCTCTCTAAAAATAAATAAATAAAATCTTTAAAAAAATTATTTTTTTGAGGACCTCTCTGTTTGCTTGGAGCTGGAGCCCCCCTTTCTGTCACGCTTCCCCTCTCCGTCATTCTGGGGCCCCCTCGCACTCTCTTCCTGAGGCTGGAGCTTCCGTTGCTTGGACCTTATGTTTTTGTCTAACTGGGTTTACATCCTCATTTTGCTGGAGCACATCCTCCAGTAACTTCCATGCCAGGGGTGAGTGGGAGGTGAGGTCCCGGCGACTCTGCAATCCTTCTGCAGAAAGGATCTTACTCGGTTCAGTCCTGATATTGGCTACATCCAAGATCCAAAGAGACGAAGCTATCCAGAACCAAAACCCAGGCCAGAGCCAAGTGGGTCCAGGTGTCACAAGGGGAGGATGAGCTGTGGGCCATCAGCCTCCAGCGGAGCCGGTTTCCTGCTTCCCTGGCCTGGCAGGTGCAGCCTGGCCTCCCGATCAGCCCGCTCGAATGCTAACACCTTCCCTCGCGGTTGGTAACCTCCGCAGGCCCATCTGGAAGGGTCCCCAGCCTTGGGTGAGCCTCACACACTCAATGGTCACGAGTTTCCCCCAAACCCGGATGCTCTTTTCCTGCCCAAGAGACACCAGCTCCTGCCCCTGCAGCCCACTTCCCTCCCCAGACCACCCACTGCATGTCCTAAGGCCAGTCAGCTGGGGAGGCCCGCAGCTCAGAGTCAGAGACTTGAACCCCGAACCCGGCCAGCATGAGCGAGTCACTCGGCCCCATTTACTGAGGAGGAAATAAAAATTCAGAGACCGGCAAACACTTCCCCACGGTCATGTTCAAGTGAGAACAGATAGAAAGAGTTTACACGGGGCTTAAATACACCAGCGAGTTTGGGATTGTTGTCACTCAGGAAGAAAATGAAGTTGTTCCTCGGGGTCCCGTCTACCGGCTAATTTGCCAGGTTCCTGCGATTTTCAGCATCAGTTTTACTGTGACTGGGGATCGAGTTACTGTTTACTGTGAGTCGAGTGACTTTCTCAAAGCCTGGGGGACCCAGAGTTTCCGGGGGCTCACCTGAAAGCAAAGGATAACAGTGTCTGGAGCGACGGTTCCGCCTTGGCTGAACACCAGACTCGCTGGGCAGCTTTGGAAGCTCCTGCTGCCCAGGCCGCGCCCACGCACACTCACCTGGGGCCTCCTCCAGAGCAGGACCCTGGGGTCAGGACTATCTACAGCCCCCATAGAATTCCCCCTGCGGCCATAGTTGAGAAACCCCTGCATCAAAGGTCCCCCTTGAAGGGGGTGATTCTCGACCCTGGCTGGGCATTCAAATCCCCCTTGTTGGGGGGATGTTACAAACACGGGCACCAGAGCCTCACCCCGGAGAGTCCCTTGACTTGACCCGCTTTGGGGCAAGAGCAGCCCAGGTGGTTTGGAGGAGTGTGGGGCCGGTGGAGGAAAGAGCTCTGAGACCATCTTCCCCACTCCCCGGCCGGGGAACGGGAGGGCAGAGGCTGGGCGCTTCTGATCTCGGGCGTCAGGATGTAAAACAAGCTCTGCCTGGAGGGGCCAAGGGGAGCTGGGGTTGCCTCTTGGCTGCTGGTTCTGCCTTCACAGCTGCCGTCGGTGCCTCTTTCCAAACCATTCTCGTTGTCCCTGCCAGGGCAGCAGCCCTTGCAGACCCAGGGGTTGGGGTAGGGGTGGGGGGGACAGCGTACAGCCCTCCAGCTGGCTGGGCAACTCTCCATGGGCAGAGTGGGGGGGGGCTGCACAGAAAGCCTGGGGGCTACTTTAGCCCACTGCAGTCAAGTGGCCAGCCTGCCATCAGGGACATGGAGTGGTCTCACACAGGACATCTCACACCTGTGAATATACCATGATGGGGACCACGGTGGCTAAGAGTGGAAGACCCCTTTGCCCCCGGAGAGACACTAAGGAATCCGGCTTTGTCCTCATTGTAAGATGTGACTTGCCCACTGCCTCCAGGTGTATGGAGTGCCCTTACGAAGGGCTGGGGACTTCAGTCATCTCCCGGGCCACGGAGGACCAAGGCTTGCCGCAAACCAGCAGGATTCGGGCTTCCCTTCCTGACCATCAAGGCGACCCTGTCCTGGGCTGCTCCGCCTCGGGAACTGTTGGGTTTGCTCTCCCTGTATCAACAAGGGAAGCGCTAGGCCCTGTTGAGCTGCACGAAGACCCCAGTTCTGGCCTTCAAGACCCCACCCCCACCCCCAGGGCCATGCGGCTGGAGCCAGGACAGGCTCAGCGCGGAGCAGGTGGATTCTGTGCTGGTGTCTTCCCTCACGGTTGACCTCAGGCTTCGGATGGCGGTCTCCTCACCTGTCGGATGGGGCGGGCGCTGTTTCAGCAGGATTTTGCGAGGCCCAAAAGTGATAATGCCAGTGACTTGGCTTTGAAAAGCATTCGCAAGGCACACGAACACCAGGGCTGAGAGGGCGGGCCGCCCGTGGCCCGGTAGTGCTGGAAGCTGCGTGCAAGACCCACGGCCTCCTGTGGAACTGGGGCCTGTGGAGTTCATGGCCATGGAGACTCCTCTGCTGCCTGTGGACAGTGAGGAGGAGCGAGTGTCTGGTCCCGGCCTTTTATGGCAGCCTGGGACCTTGAAACACGCGAACCCATCCTTCTCAAGAAGCTCTTTATTGTCCTCAGAAGCTTATTCAGACTCACACAGCACAGGTGTGCGGCCCGCCGCAGCTCGTCCAATCGTGGGCTGAGGCGGGGCCTCGGGAAATGCTCTGGCATGGTGCTCGCTTCCAGCTGCCAGGGTTGCAGTGAGGTCCCCAGCAGCCGGGGGAGGTGGGCTGTGTGAAAGCCTTTGTCCCCTCCGTCCTGTGGGGCTGAGTCCTGGCCGTGGGAGCCCAAAACAGGGAGACTCTACCAGAAGACAGATTCAATCCTTAACTGATTTCCATTTAAGGACACAAGCTGTGGGGATTATGACAAAATTACTCCAGTTAATTGAAAAAGAGAAACGCTTTGAAGTAATTGACTGGTGTTTATGCGTTTTCATCCAGAGTGCTCCCTGCGGATCTGCAGAGTCCCGGGACCACCCCTTCCACAGCCTGCATCTGAGGCGTTTGTTATTCACTCTGATTTTGTTATCGATGAGCCCCTCAGCCACTCAAGAATCTTGGCAAGTCAGGCTTGGGAAACTGTGGACTGGTTTCCCCATGGCAGCCCACTGCAAACACGTGACACATTCGTGTCCACGGGTAAAGGGAGGGGACGACCGGCCACTCCTTCCTCCCATGTCCTGTCCTTCTGCAGAAGCAGTGGGAGCCTCTTCTGCTCACTGGTTTTCGTGTTCAGATTATTTTCTAGGAGGAAGGAGTCAGAAAGCTTTTATTTGGAAACAGTGGGTGTCACCCTAGTGGGGGGGCCTACTTCTTCCTTCCTAATTTTAAGGGCTCTTGATGTAGTCCAGACACAACTCCTTTGTCACATGTGTGTGCTGCACACGTCTCCTTCCACGTGGTGCATGGCCAGTCCCTAATAGCTGCCATCAGCAGCTGCCAACCCTGGGAGACAGAGAGAGACAGAGACAGAGAGAGAGACAGAGACAGAGAGAGAGGGGGCCAGGCATCGCAGGTGGCTGGTGAGGACTTCTTAGAAAGCAGTCTCACCAACACATCAGCCCTGCCCCCAGCCCCACTATGAGACCTAACTACTAGCCAACAGGAAATAGGGGGGACAGAGGGACATGGTCCAGGGCACCACACAGCTGGGGCTCAGCTCAGGGGAACTCCAACAGCACAGATGATCTCCTTGCAGCAGGAAAGCTGCTGGGTTAAAAGAAAGTTAAGAGCCACCACAGCTGATGACAATATTTGAAACTCACTTGGACCCTGGTTAAACAGTGCAACTGTGAGAACATTCGGACATTTGAAGACAGTTAAACACACTGGCTAGCCGACGTTTTGAAGACGTGAAGGTTAATTTCTCTATGGTGTGATGGTCATGTAGTGTTTTTGTTTTTGCTTGGTAAGAGCCCTTCCCTGGCAGAGGCGCCCACTGAAACAGCTGTGCGTGATGCTGAGCGTTTGCTGAAATATAACCTGGCGGCGGGGGTGGGGCGCACGGGGGGGTGGGGGTGGGGAGAGCAAACAAAGCTGAATTCACCACGGGTTGGTCGGCATAGAAGCTCAGCGCTGAGTCCGTAGATATTCACGATAGTGTCTCTCTGTAGAAATATTTGAAATGTTCCACAATGAACAGGATTTTTAATCGAGTGGTTTGCTTGAAGCCAGAGTGTCGGACGAAACAGCCCTGAAGTCTCAGAGGCAGCAAGTCCCTCTTTACCCTGCGGCCTGAGTCCCTCGTCCCACGGGCTGCGGACCCTGGAGCACGGGCCCCACGGTGCTGCCCACTCTTCGCAGCTCCCTCCACTGCGTGAGGACCGTGCAAAGGCTTCCAGTTGCCTAGCAATGTCTGTCAGCAAATCGATCCCATGCTCTGTTTCCCACTAGTCGAAAATTGATTAGCTGGGTGATCTGGAGATCTGACACTGGATGAACAGTCCTCCCCTTGGGAATGGATCAGGGTTGTGACTGGGGAGAGCAGGAGACACCACAGAGGAGGGCTGGGCTGGGCGAAGATGCTGGGAGGCAGAAAGACCGCTGTCACGGCAGAGGGCACGAGCCACAGGGCATGAACCCTTGAGCTCTGTTGTCCAAGGCCTTCCAGCAGGGCCTGTGCTTGGTTCAGCACCTCCGCGCTGGACAGCACCCCGGGACTGCGCATGCCCTGAGCGGGCTGGGCTGGTGTCTGTCACGGAGGATGAACTCAGCGGGTTAGCATGGCCTGGAGCTTGGCACCGACCCGCTGAACAGCTGAACTAGCTCTGCCCTACTTGTAACCATCTTGCTAAGTAACAGGGGGAGTGTCCTGTGGCTGTGTGCCGGGGAGCCTGGCCAAGATAGTGGGTCTGCCCCGTGGAGCAAGACCCTCACCTCTGGCAAATCTACTCCAAGTTCATGCTCTTCTTTGGGGGATGATCCGCAATGTCAATTTTACATTCCAAAGAACAGCTAGGGAGAATGTGGAAGGAAAGGAAGCCTGCCCCGTTGAAGTAGCCGAGTGTTCTTGCTTAACAACCAATCGCAGAACCGAACTGAGCAGGGACAATAGGCACTATTCCCGCTTGTTTGCCAGCCGGGGGACTCGGTGGGGGGACTTATTTCCATCTGGCTGGAACCAGCTCCAGACCTGCCCCGTGTGCTGGCACCCTCGCCAGGCCTGGGGCTGCTCTGGCACGTTCCAGCCATGGGGAAGGCAGGTGGGCAATAGGGCAAGCCAACCACACAGGCGGTCTTCAACCCACTGCTCCTATCGTGTCTGCCAACACTTTGTTGGTCAAAACAAATCCCAAGGTCAAACTCCATATCAGCGGGGCAGGGAAGTGTGCTGTGACCACAGTGCACACAGCAAGTATCGGCTGAGCAGTCATTTCTCAGGCCCTCACGCCTGCATGGCGGTCTGTGTTCTAATGGGAACCATCCTGGGAGGGATGTCCATGGGAGGGGAGCACACGCCGCAGTCAGCGATCACGTGGGCAGGGTCTGGCTCTGGCCCTCCTGCCCTCTGCAAGTCCTTGAAGGGGGCAGAAAACAGGTAATGGACACAGGGACCCCGAGCTGCTGGCTGCCGTCCTGGGGGGCCAAGGAACCCTGGAGGCTGGAAAGGTATCTGCAGCTTTTCTGAGCTGAGCAGTTTTGCAGCATTTAAAGTTCTCTGTGTGTGTACATCTCTCCCTCTATTTATAGACTCCCCAGGGGGGCAGGGCTAAGTGAGGCACTCCCTCCCCCTGGCAAACAACGCAGAGGGATCGTCAAGCCTGCCAAAGATGTAGCGAAGCTGTGGCTGGGTTTGCGCAGAAATCTCTGGCGCATAATAAAGGCTGGGAACAGCAAAGAGACCGAAATTAAAACACAGGCCTGCTAGTTACTAAATACAAGGTTTTCTGGGAGGCGTTAGCAGCTGTTGAAGTTCTGGAGCCTGAAGCGGCCTGTGATTCTGTGTCACGTACGTAGCAACCACACAGGGCTCTGGAGACGGGCACAGACCAACTGGGGAGGCAAACGCCTTGGCATCTCATGGATTCCGCAGTCGGTGCCCAGGACCAGGGGCCCGGAGAGACCCCGGCGGAGGCCCATGCCTGAACCTCCGGGAGAGGCAGGTGTTCTCCTTCCTCCTGCCCAGGAGAGAGCGAGGAGATAACAACCATGGGGCGGGTAGATCAGGTGGTGCATGCAGCCAGGCATACCCGCCGGGTTCCCGGCTCGGGGTGAGTGGGCACCAAGCGCCTCCCGAGACCTCAGGAGGAGGGGCCGATTGGAGGAGACGGACGAGGATGTTCATTTCAGTGTGAATGCGCCCAGCCATCCCCACTGGCCTCACAGGGAGCAGGATGCCTGGCAGAGGAGCGTGGGGATGGGCAGGGCCCCCTGGTGGACTCTCGAGGCCACACCTGTGCCTGGGACCCCACTCACGCTCAGGGTGTGAATGCTGGGTGGAGACCTACCATTTAAATGCTCCCGAACTGGGGGCTCGATCTTGCTTTCCGAGTCTCCTTTGTCCGCGCCTATGCTGAGTTTGGGAATTCTGTACAAATATCCATAGACGGTTGTGGGTCTTCGCAAAGACTGCCTCCAGAATCGATACCCCGAGGCCATTTAAATATTGTCTGAAACCAAGCCAGTCCCCAGCTCATCTCCATGCTCAGCTCCAAATGATGTTTAATTTGTCTATAAATTAACTTGCACAGTGTCACACCACATTAATGCACCTTGGAACCTTTCTATTCCGATCTGTGAGCAGCTGACATGCCGAGTGATGCCAGGATGCTCTCCAGGGACGCTTTCCGTAATGTGGCTGATTAAAATATAGCTGACTGCAGGAGAAGCGGTGCTGCAGCCAGGCCGCCGGCGAGCCGGCGGAGCCCTGGGATAATGAATAATGGTTTGTGGCAAAACTGATAATACACCCGCTATTATATTGACTGGGGCTGAGGCTTCAGTTAATCGTGCTTAAATCTCTGTGCTGGAGCTGGCTGCCGCCGGAGGCCTGGCTGCGGTGTCCCTCTTCTGAAGACTGTCCATTGGTCTGAAGTGGGGTCCTGGTTTTTTCCTCCTGGAACTCCATTCAAACGAGACAGCTATTTTCGCCGGCGGCCACCCACCCATGGGAGTGTGAGTCCGGAGCGTGTTCGAGCTGGGGGCTCCATCTGCTGGTGGGGGTGCGTCCCCTCCCATTGGAATGCATGCCATGCCCTGGGTGCCGGGCGCAACGGGGAGCTCGTGCCCCACCCCCCCAAGCCCAAAAGGCTGTCAGCCTGGGCAGGAGACAGACACCCCACCCACAGTGGGTGCTGCCTGTTACGGGCTGTGCGTTTGGCTCCAGAGTCTGTCTGGGAGTCGGTTCGAATCCAGGCTCCTCCGTTTTCCAGCCATGAGACTGCGACCCTCAGCCCCAGGTCTGCAAAGTGGTGACACTCCTGCACCCACTTCCGAGGGTCCTGGCATGAAATGGGCTGAAACAGTCTGCAGAAACGAACTGTTTAGTGCTGCGCTTGGTATGACGGAAGCCCCTGTGGAATGGGCCTTGTCATGGTGACAGTGGCCACAGGGCCCAGAGGAAAGAGTGACCGGTGACCTGGAAGGTCGGGGAGCCCCACAGAGGAGCTGAATGGGAGTTAAGTTTTGTGGGAAGGGGGAGGCATGGGGCCAGCCCTCGCCCACTGCCGGGGGCCACCCTGACCAGTCTCCTCCATCAGTGCACGCTCAGAGCAGCCCCGGACACAGCCCTCCAGCCCAGGCTGACATCGCAGCCCCCTGCCCGGCTGTGGGTGGGCCTGGGGCACAGTCCACGTGGCTCCCAGAGCCCTTCCTCTCCCCCAGGCTTCCTCCCAGGCTCCCGACACATCCTTCGCCGGTCGTCCTTTACTCCTGCTTCCCGGGGTCACCCCCCAAATAAACGGTCCACATCGATATCCTTGCCTCAGGTCCTGTTTTTGGGGAACCTGACCGGGACCGAGGTATGTACGCCTCGCCATCCTACTCGCCCCGAGTCCAGCCTTCCCCCTTGACATAAGAAACATAACACAAGGCCCACCCTGTGACACCCACAGTGGGCGGCCGGGTGCGAGGGTCACGGAGGGGTGCCCACCCCAGAGAGAAACGCGGCTGAGGGCTCAGAGCTGCCAGAGGCGTAGCGGGGTCTCTGCCTGACAGCTGTGGCCCAGGCGCAGTGAGCAGCTGCTGCTGACCCAGGGTGCCCAGGTCCTTCCTCAGCTCCCCACCGCCCAGAAAGCGCCCTTTGTGCCAGAGCAGCCCACACAGAGTCACCTGATCACACTCTGGTTCAAATCCAAGTGTATCAGTTATCTATCACCATGGTAACGCCGCGGAACAACTCAGCCCTCTGCAGCATGCACGCAGAACAATTACTTTCGCCCGGCAGATGGGCAGGGAGGCTCTGCGGCCGCTCTGGGCGGGGCCTGGCAAACCTCGGCTCAGCCGTCGGACTGGCTGGGGCCTGGCTGGGGGCTGGCTGTCCGTCCCCATCTCGGCCACCCACCCCAGGGGAGGTGGGGGAGGGGTGGTCCCACAGTGGGTGTATTTGAAGGTGGAGTGATGGTATTTCCTACGGATTGGAGGAGGTGTGGGAGGGGCCAGGGAGCCAGGAGGTACCTGGGACAGGATTGAGGAGACATGAGGCCTCAGGACAGGAGGGCTCAGGGACAGCAGCCTGGGTTCCCATCCCACCTCCACCGCTCACCAGCTGTGTGGCCTCGGTGGAGCTGCTGCCTTCTCTGTGACTCTTCGTAAAAGGAGGGATTCACCGTGGCATCTTCCTTGCGGGGAACCATCAGGACAACAGAGACTGACGTCCCAAGCACCAAGGACAGGCCTGGGCACCCGGTAAACGTTCAAGACGCAATCTGGAGTTCAAGGCCAAGGGGGTGCTGTCATCTGTGGCCCTGAGGCCCCTGGTGGGGTGCGGCTGGGCACCCTTGGGCCTCAGTGGCTCCACCCTGCCCCACCTGGGGAGCAGAAGCCCAGCACGGTGAAGGGGACACTCCTTTGCACTCTGGCGTGGCTCCCCATCCGTCTTCGCCCAGATCTGCCGTGGGGTGATGGCTTGGAGCGAAAGAACAGCTGCTAAGCTGTGATTTCCCCTGAGTCCTTGGCGATTATTTATCACCTTCCCAGCCCAGAGTGACTGATTCTTCACAGCCCACTAGGCACGCTGCTCTGCACACGCAATCCTGAACCTCCTGACCCCAGGGGTGGAGGGGGTGCCTGGCGGGAGCTGGCACCCTGGAACTGCCCCTCTCGGATCCCCCACCCTCTCTTCCTGGCCCTCTGCTCCCGCATCCCGCCCAGAGGGTGGCGCCCCCATAGTCCAGGCTCAATCCTGCTGGGAAAGGCGGTTCATCAAACGGACAATCAAATGTGAATTGGCACGCACATTTTGGGTGAGGCTTTTTATATAAGTAAATGGCCAAGTCAGGAAACACCAGTGGGCAGACCATCTGTCTCAGTTTGAGTTTTGAAAAAAAAGGGTCTGTGTCAGACTCTAAAAACAAAATCCCAGGCAGGCCAGAGACCATCACTCAGGCTCTGAAAGTGGATTGTCAGCCTCAGCTTCGTGGATTACTGAGTACCTGCCACCCAGGCTGAGGGAGGGGCTGCTGGGGGAGGGGCCCTCTGGGGGAGGGGTGGGGGCGGGGAGCAGCCACCCACCTGCTTCTAGGGCCTCCCTCTATGCTGCTCCCACACCATTATATCAGTGCTCTGCCACGCTTATATTTTCCACATCCCTGTGGCCCTCGCTGTGACCGGACAGGGCTGGCCTTTGGGGCATGTGGTGACCACAGCAAAGCCATCCTCAGAGGCACGTAACTCACCCATCAGCCTGGCCCTGGTGATGTGGAGATTGGACGCAGTTGCCGGGCAGCCTCCAGAGAACGTGGAGACAGCTCAGCCCAGGAAGCTCCTGGGGGCCTCGGGGAGATGGGGCCGGTGACAGGTGGCCGAGGACAGTTCTGAGTCGGAGGAACCAAGGTAGGACTAGACGCCCCTCCGTGAGCACACCACAGCGGAGGCTCAAGGGCGGAGCTTGCGCGGCACCCAATACTCTCATCATTCTTCCACTTCTAGGACCTTTCCCTTTTGCTTATTATATTGTCTGGATGAGGGCCCACGCGGGAGAACAGGAAGCACTCCGGCCATGCCAGTGCAGGAACGTTAGGGACGCAGCCAGCTGTGCACACCCTGCGGTGTCGCCCAGGGATGGGCCCTGCGTCACGGACACGTCACCACAGAGGGAACCAGCTGGGGCCGGGCACCTCTGCCTGGGAATGTCTTTCTTGTCCTGGCTTCACTTCGCGCTTTGTTCTGCTAACACGTGTGGGGAAGGGTGGGGGTCCTTCATGACAGGGGGCCCGTGGCCCGCTGCAGGGCCGGACCTGCAGCCGTGGGGGACCCGCTCTTGAAGCTGGCCTTGCCCTATTTCTTCTGCATGCGAGGAAAGGCTGCTCCAGCTAGTCCTGCGCGAGTCGCGTCTTTCTTGGCGACTCCAACTGGCGCCTGCAAACCCTGCAGGAGGGGACTTCCTGAGACTGCTCCCGGTGGTGGATCCTCCAGCCACAGCCCCGCCCCTGGGGGCGGGGCCAGGTGTCGCTGTTTGAGAATGACGGCTGCGTGGATCGTGGAAGAGTTGGGAACGTGAAGGGGGCACTGAGGCGACTAGGGGACTCTTGCAAGTTTGATCGGGGGGCGTCTGTGCACGGGAGAAGTAAGTGGGCCTGGGACCGTGCCCACCAGTTAGGGCCTGAAATGAGCTTCCCGTGAAAAACGGCAAACCGGATTTCCGGACGAACGTTGGCACACAAGGGCTCCAAAAGACTGCGCTCCGAGTCACCAGCACACACTTTCCACACTCCCTTCTGCGCAGGCTGGCGTTTCCCTTTGTTCCCACCAGCCTGTCCCAGCCTGTCACCCTGCATCAGGCGGCGGTGGGCAGGAATCGGTTAACGAGGGACTGAGAGGGTGGCATGGGGCCTCCACCAGCGCAGCACCAGAAGGTCCCCTTCCCCATCCAAGGGGAAAGCCCACTGGCCAAAGTGGGGACAGACCCCACCAAAGCATGTAACTGCCGGTTCCAGTCCATCACCTCAAGTGAGGTCCAGAAGTCACCTGCTGTCCCCAGGGTGGACCCTGAGCTCCCATCCCCAGACCTGGCGAGTGTCAAGGTCAGCCTCCACCTTCCTGCCTGGCCTTGAGCTACCGACTTGCCAGGGCGAGGGGTCTCCTCCCTTTCTCCTGAGCGTGACCGCTCGCTCGGGCGGTGGTGGTCTGCGTTCTCTTCTGCTTCTCCTCGGGCCTTCACTCGGTCTGCCCTCCCCTGGTTCTAACACACACACAGACATGTTTCAAAGGTCCTTCCAATGAGGAGGTGGGGGGAGGGGGATGGATGAAGATGGAGGGATGCCTGGCTGGGCCGACCGCAGGGCAGTCTCTACAGGGATGGACTTGGAGAGGCTGGGTTGGGAGCCACAGAAGGGCCCACTTAACAAACAGCGCAGGAGGGGTTACGTGTCCTCCAGAGATTACGTGTCCTATGTGTGACTCTGTCATCTCTTTTCACCGGCAGTGTGACCTCATGGGGGTCAGCACCACCGTCTGGCCCGGTGAGCCAGCTCACTCTGGCAGAGGCCCAGGCTGCGGGCCATCCCAGCCCCCAGGGGGACCACACTGAGACCTGTGGCTCTGGAATGAGGGACAGGAAGAGGATCCTGGAGGGACAGCCAGGAAGGCATCCGTCTCTCATAAAATGGGAGCTGCCCATTCCAGTCTCTAGTCACGCAGAGGAGACAGAGGGGGCGGCTGCCACCAGCCTGCCAGGGCTCCGAGACCCCGCGGTGTGACTGTGTGGCCAGCTGGGATGGAGGCTCTCCGTGCAACACTCCGGGGGAGAGAGATCCGCCCTCACTGGGAGGAGGAACTGGGATTGCTCAGTGAGGCAGCTCAGCGTGGTCGTTTGGTGGCTCCAGCAGTTGGGGATGGTCGTTTGGCTGTTTGGATGGCAGTTAGGAGAGGGGCTAGGGGTGGTGGGAGGACAACCCACAGGCCCAGGTTTATTGGTTCAAGAAAGGAGGAGGGACGGATCCTGTGGACCAAAGAGAGAACCCACAAGGGGCATCCAGGGGCTGTCTGATGGGAGTAGGGGGCAGCGCCCGTCGGGATGCTGGAGGGGCTCCTGATGGATGTCCAGCCTGAGGGAGGCGTCACATGGGACCACTTGGAACTTGAGGAGCACCCCAGGGGTCATGGGAACCCCAGAGTTGGGCAGGGAACCTTTAAGGAGCCCACGGAAGCCAGGAGAGGCGGCCATCCAGGTGAATGGGACCCAGCTTGTGGGGCCTGCCTCCGTAGCCCCGCCCCACCTCCTCCCTTACTGCAGGCCTCTGCCCTGGAGCAGGCAAGCCGGGAGAGCCAGAGCATCAGCCCCAAGTCTGTCCGGGGGTGTGATCAACACCAGGGGCTCCGTGTTCTGAGGACTGAAGAGCTCAACCTGAAGGGGCCGGAGCCATTGCCTAAGAGAAGTTGCCGAGAAGCAGGAGAAGCTTCCTCCCCACAGCAGATTAGGGGTGAGGGGGAGCAAAATAAGCCCCACCTCCTTAACACCACAGCCAACAGGCTGCTCAGCGGGGCTGCCAGTGGCCAAGCCAACCACTAATGGTGATTACTCGGGCTGGGGTGGGAGTTATAATTAGCTTTGCTGTCTTACTCGTGTTTTTCTCTCTTTTCCTAATTTTTCTACTGGGGATCTGAATTACTTCTGTAATTGGAAAACTGCATTTTTTATTTTATAAAAAGGGACACAACCGTGTGAAATGGGGAGCGTGTCTCTGCAGCCGGGTCTGCAGTGTTGTTATGACCCAGGGAAGCCTGTTGCCTGGCCTGCCTGCTTGACCCCCGAAGTTCCGGGGGGCCAGTACAGCACAGCCCCTGGACTTTCTGCTTCTGAGCTGGGTTTGTTCTCCTGCGTGTGGCATCAGCTGGAAAGCAAAACTCGCCACCCCAGGAGGTGTCTCTCTGGCATGAAGATCATATTACTTTTAAGAAACAGGAGACTCAGGGATAAGATTGACCTCCCCCCAAACTTTGGAAAAGAATGGAAGCTAGGGGGCCTGTTAGAACTGTCACCATGGCGTGAGTGACCCTGGTGTCACCTGAACTTGGCCAAGGCAGGAGCCCAGCCAGGCTGGCGTGATCTGGCCTCTCTGTGACCTGCCGTCTCTGGATGACCCAGCAAAGTTTCTTTCACTCACCGGGAGATCCTCCGTCTCCCTGTGGGTCCCCTGACTTCCCTTCGAAGTCCCCGCCCCCTGCTTCCTCCTCCTCTGTCCACAAGGACATGTCTACCTCATTTTGCGTTTGTCTTTGGGAGTTTCATGGCTCTGTGAATCCCCCTTGCCATACACACAGGCCCCTTTTTATTACATAAAACTCTTTATTACGAACCCATACGCATGTGATTCTGTAACACAACAGTATCACACTCAAGTGCACACTGTGGCGTGTTAGGTGAAATGTTCAATTGCTGTCCACCTCGTGCGAGACACTCACCTGCCCCACCAACCACATGCAGTGGCGGTACTCCTGCCGGACCCTGTATGTTAAAACGTGGTCTTCTTCTGCTACTCTGCCTTATGTCATTGTAACCATTGGACCGTCTTGAAGACCTGAGGGGCAAGAGGGACGCCCCTGCCCCCACGTCCCTCACAGAGGGGAAACGGCGAAGGCGGTTTGAGCGGGGAAATAGTGGAGTCTAAGATAGCGGGAGAGGGAAGGAAAGCGCATTGCCTTTGAACCGCCTGGAGAGCTCCAGGTTAACTGCGGGTGGGGAGCTCTGAGCAGCGTCTACAAAGCACACTCCTCCTCCCTGGCCTGGCGACTTCCGGAACACTCCTTAATTAATAGCTGTCCTTTTGTGTAGCAGTATCCGGGTCTCTCCTCAACTGAATCGTTCTGGAAACAGAGATCCTTTCACAGGTGCGGGGCTTCCGGTAATTTCTCTCCTCCACCTATCTGTCTGGACAAGAGTTCGCTGAGTGGCACTCTCGGTGAATTCCATTCCTTGATCATAAAAGCACTGGGGGGTGGTTGCTATAGTGACAGGGATGGGCCACTCTATTAATTTGTAGAGGCAGAGCGATGGATGTCACAGACCCTCGGCAGGAAGCCCAAGGTTGAAATGACCGCAGTGTCCTGCGTTTTCCTCCCACCCGCTCGGGGTGGGGGGTGTAGAATCAAACCCGTGTGGTGCCCGCTGGTGCGGGGCGAGAAGGTTGTCCCAGACTGGACTTTTGGGGGCCCTGATGTTCGGTGATGTCCCCAGCTGTCAGTTCTTTCCAACTGAGTTTGCACGACACGGTCTGTTCCCAGCTCTCCTGGGAGGTGCAGACACGGGCAGGCTGTGCATTTACAGAGATAAATGTCCACCAACCGCGAGAACGAATGGGAGGAAACAGCTCCCCGGGGCTGCACTGGCAGGAGAGGCCGCGGCGGAGGGAGGGGCTCAGAGGGATTTCCCGTGTGGGAGCTGCCTTCGCCTGTGAAGTCTGGCTCCACTCCAGGTAGACCCCTGTCCCAGCTGTCTCAAGGAGAGGCCCAGGGCAGGGGTCCCCCTTGCCTGTACCTAAGGGTGGACCTCAGTTTTAAGGGTTGGCTTATTGGGGTGACTCGCTCTGGGGCAGTGCACGGACAGGGTGGATGAGGAGCAGCTGGTCCAGGCGGCAGGGGAGGTCTGACCAACAGCAGTGAGAAGAGATGAGGGATGCTGAGGGGAGCGCCAAGGCTCCGTGAAAACTCACAGAGGGTAGCCTGGGTCACAGGGAAAAGGTCACTTCCACAGGGCAGCCAGCTGCTTCCCTTAACCTGAGGACCTCAAAGCCCTTGTATCTCCTTCCTTGAAGAAGGGCAAGCAGGGCCATCACCTGCCTCACCTGCCTCACCTGCCTGTTGCCCAGAGCACACAGCCAGACCACGCCATCACCTGAATGGGCAGTGCCAGCCCCGGGGCTGCAGCCATCGGGCACACGCCCCACGGGGGCTCCAAAGCGGCCATCTCTGTGCAAATCCCAGAGCCACGGACCCTGGACCCAGCCCGGCTCCTGGGGAGGCACCGAGAAAGAGAACCCCAAACTGGGAAGCAGGGAAGGCGAGGGCTGCTGGTCCTTCAGTGAGGCGGGGGCATCATCTGGCAGACCCCCACGAGGACCCTCTGTGTAGACTGCACACCTCCGTTTGACCTACTTTTTACAATGGATCTGGGATGTTACAACTCTGCAGGGCAGGTGTCAAACTTGCAGGAAACTATTAGCTATGCAAATGATTCTCATCTAATAACAAGTCAAATTAATTTTGTCTGGGAGAGATGCAAATGATTTCCCTCCTGCAGAAAAGCTAACCCCGAAGGTGACAATTTTGTTGCCCTGGAGTTGAGCCATTCATTACCCGGCTCTGTATCTCATGCCGCTATCTCACCCCAGCCTGGCCGTGGCTACGTGACACGCTGCCGGCCGCTGTCACCTCCTCTCTGAGCCACCTTTCCCATCCTGCTGGTCCCCTCCGTGTTGAGATTGCTAAGTCGTGGACACTTGCTCACTTTATATTGGTATAAAAATCATGCTTCTTCACTTTTTGAAAATTCAACGTGGGCGCCTAGAGCATCTACATACAGAAGCATTTATGCATCATTGTAAGAGAAAAATATTGGGAACGGATGCTTAACCTGGGAAGACACCCCCAGCTGCACCCTTCTGCATTCCCACCGGCAGAGAATGGGGGTCCTCGCCAGGCGTGTCCTCAGGTTGTTTGTTTAAGGTTAACCATTCTAGCGGGTGTGTGATGCTGCCTCCTGGTGGTTTTCATTTGAATTTCTGTGATCATTTCAGGCGTCGGGTGTCCTTCCATGTGCTGACTGGCCTGCCTTCTTTGGTGACGTGTCCAAGTGCTTGGCCCAGTTTTAATCGTCCAATTATTTCCTTTTTGAGGGAGGAGTTCTTCATATGTATTCCAGATACAAGTACCATTTTGGAGCCCTGCACACCCTTCCTCCCGGGCTGTGTCGTGACTTTTTAGTGGGCCTGAGGGTTTGGCGCTCGCCCTTCGCGGCCCTTCGCTGCCTCCAAGCTTGAAAAGTGGTTGCTGTTATTTTTATTCTACTGGATACCTTTCAGCTGTGACACAGTGACCTCTATTTCATGTGACATCCACTTCTGACAGCATCTCTTGATTCCCACGCTGTAACAAGGATATAATTTCACCCACCGCTTCCGGCCCCTCTGACCCCCCCCCCCTTTAATCTTTCCGTTGTCAAGGTTCTTAACGCCGATCATCTGTCTCCGAACCACGACCGCGGCGAGCCTGCCGCTTTTTCCAGAGTTTGACTTTAATCATGTCCCCGTCACGCTATACATTCTGTGGATACCCCTCCCTGCCCCCGGAAACCTCACTCCTGGGCTCTCAAAACGGGACATTTCTTGATGCTCCTAACATGCCACTCACACACGCTACCTCACTTATTTCCTGTGATTATCATCATCTCCATGTGCAGTTTAAAACTGAAACGTAGAAAAACTAAGTGCCTTGCTTCGCTTCCTGTGCCTGCGGAACTTCAGCCCTGTTGGACCCTGAGGTCCAGACGCCAATGACCCCGCGGCCTCCCCGTGGCCCCGAAGGACCAGCATTCACGGGGCAACCCAGCCCCGGCCCCCAGAAACCAGTGAGGTCCACACCTGGGCCCCTGCGTCCTCAAACCCCGCCCACGTCTGTGTTCCAGGAAAACTGACAACACCTGACTTCCTGCAGGGCCCTCGCTGCCCCCTGAGAGGGGCCCCTGGAGCCCCCTGACCAACCCTGGGGCAGCCCCTCCGTCTCTTCCAAGTTTATTAACAGACCTCAGTGATGCCCACCTGGGACCCCTGCTCTGAGGCCAGCTGGAGGGGGAAGGGGATGAGCTCTCCCTGGTGGGGGGGACCCCAGCCCAAGGCAGAGCTGCTCCCATCACAGCCCACCTGGTCCACGGTAATGCCCCCCGATCGGTTTCAGAGAAGAGTATTAGAGACATGCCACGTCTTGCGTGTCAGGGCCGTCATCTCCGAGGACCTTTTTGGGGACAACAATCCCCTGTCTTATGGGGAAGCTGAAACTCAGGGGTGAAGAAATTTGTCCTGGCCTAGTGTCTGGACTTAACCCCGGGTCTCAAAGGTGCTCAGGGCAGCGTCCTCCACGCAATGACAGGGCCCCGCCTCCGCCGCAGCCGGGAGTAGCCCTGAGGGACAGCTGGGCCCCAAAGCCTGAGCTCAAGGCCTCAGCCTGGCCCCGGGTTGTGACCCTCAGGGATTGGAGGGTGAACCGTGGGCATCCCACACCCTGTCAGAAACAACCCCATTTTGGTGGTTAACACTCTGGACCCATGCCCCCTCACTGCCCCCTCACCTGCCTGGCCCCGCAGACCCCAGGGACCCCGCAACCTCCCCAGGAGTGTGGCCCCCAGGCCTCGCAACGAGCTGGGCTTAATTCAGCATCTAATCACACTGGCAGAGCTGGAGGTGGAAAACACCCAGGGAAAGGGGGAGGCAGGAAAGGAATTGGAAGTAATGGTTAGCTTTTAAAGGGGAATTGTTCCCCCAACCGGGAGTTGGAGAGAGGATTTTGGAGGAGGGTACAGTTCAGTGCGTTCCACCTTCCGAGCAGAGGTGTGAGCCATGCAGCCCAAAGTGGGGTTCCGCGTTCAGAGAAAACACAGTGGAGCTGAGGAGCGGGGCTGGGGGTGCAGCAGGTTTCTGGGTGGGGCGGGGCTGCCACAGAACCCCTGGGCAGGCAGATGGGAGCCGGAAGGAGCTCCTGCCTGGTGCCAGGCGCCTGCTGGCTGAGCTCATTAAATCCCGCATCCCCTGCCCCCCAGGACCCAGGCCTTGCGGTCTCTGCTTCACAGCCTAGGAGGGGAGCCTTGCTGCGGGAAATCTCCATTCTGACCCCCAAAGGTGCCTCGAGCCTGGCAAGGTCCAACCCCCCACCCTGTGTCCTGCCCTGCACCCCCCCTGCCCCGACTGCCCGCTGCTCCACTCCTCATGCATATAACAGGAGGGACCTTTTCCTCCCAGCTAATCAAAACCCCTGGCCAGAGAGTGCAAGTCATTTCCCTTGCAGATGAGGCCTAATACCTCATCAACTCAGCAGTAGGCTGGAGCCTGCTGCTCTGCTGTTTGCCTGGCCCAGGGCAGCTATTTGGCACATTTCAATGAGCTCCCCGAGTCCCTGGTAAACAGAAAGCCAGCAGCGGGCACCTCCCATCCCACCTCACTGAGGCCCAGGGGACAGGGGCTCCAGGGCCCAATGGTAATTAGTAGATTTTTTAAGGCCCCAAGCCCAGCCCAGCTGGAGAGACCCCCTTAGCAGGTCAGGCTGTGCCTGGCCCCAGCCTCTCAGAAGTCAATGAATGGAGCCTTCCGGCTGAAGGCTGGAAGCCTGGGAAGTGGGGTGGGGGTGGGGAGCCCGGGGCGCACACCAGATCTCTAGGAAAACCCCGGGGGGCCCTGGTGGAGACTTGTCAGGGGGCAGCACTCAACTCCGAACAAACCAGGAGATGAGAAAAGACCCTCCGGGTGCCTCCACGTGTCCCCGTCTGCAGGGACGCCGTGAGGAGCCAGTGAGGGGGCCTGGGTGTAACTGGCACGCGGAGCACTCGGTGTCAGCGGAGACGGAAGTCAAAGTTCCGCCAGCGCCCCGCCCCCGCCACTGCGGACCGCGGCCCTGCGGCAGAGTCAGCGCTGACCGGCGGCGGAGCTGGGTGATTCCTGACCATCTCTGGCCTCCCTGTCCTCTTCCCTAAATGTTGTCCCTATCTGGTGGGTCAGATAATGGACGACAGCGCTCCAGTGGTCCTAGAGGCCACAGTCACTAGAGTCAGATCCCGGTGTCCAAGTCCTGGGCGCCCCCTGCAAGCCGTGTGACTTTAGCAAACTATCCCCGCTCTCCCGTCCCTCCTCTGTACCAAGAGGGATCATCGCTGTGCCCACCGCAGGGCTCCGAGGCATCGCTGAAGGAAGCTTTTCATAAAGGCGCAATCACGGCTCGATCAAACATAAAATGAACACGTGTCGAAGAGGTTCGTGAGCTCACTAAGTCATCGGAAACCAGCAGGCTGTCACCACCGGCTCAAAGGAGCGTTTGCAGAAGTAGGCCCGCCAGCCGTCGGAAGGCCGGACGAACGCGCGCACACGAGGGACCGGTCGCGCCCACGCACTCCCCCAGCCTCAGGCCCACGCCCTTCTGCAGACAAGAATTACTTGCATCCTTATTAGTTTTGTATGACTTACAGAGCGAAAGAGCTCCGGGACAACAAAAAGCAGCCCTGACCCCAGAGGTGCGCCTGACAGGCCGCTCAGAGGGAGGTTGGGGGGGGGGGCGGTGGGCGGGGCTTTTTGCCCACATCAAGGTTTTTCTCAGCATGGAGTTCATCCATATAGTGCCTGGCGCACAGTAAGGGCCACATAAGTTTCTGTAAAAAAAATGATGATGATGTGGGAATAAATGAAGACCAGCCACATGAGATGAGGCAACGCTGACTCCAGCTCGCTGCAGCCCACTTTCCCGTTGGCCGACTCACAGGCAGGCCAGGGAGGGGACAGCACATAGTGGGCCCTGGCCAGGCTCCGGGGGCCCCGATGGGAGGCTGGTGGCCCTGGGGATCTGGCGGCTGGCTAACCAGAAGCAGGTGTCCTGTGCCATTGCTTAGGGTACACGAGTGGCTTCCTCTTGATCCTAAGTTGGCAGTAGGGACGAGGGGTGGGGATGCCTGGAGGTTAAGTCTGGCTGCGGGGCTGCTTGTCACAGGGTGGTGGTTTGGCCCCAGGACTGTTTGCCAGAGACGGCGGTTGGTCTTCCTCCGCCAGCTGACCGTCATGGGTGACACCCAGTGACCACTTCTGATGGGTTGGAGCAGAATCGAGAACTTACTGCACTGGGAGCTCAGCACGTGCAGAGAGGCTGGTGAGCCAGGCCGGGCACAAGGACAGGAACTGGGGGGCTTAGCCCCAGACCTAACTAAACCCGCTTCTGTCCCATGTTGCTCTTAGAGACAGGGCCCTGGGGATGGGGCACATCCTGTTGATCTAAGTTGGGTCCTGTGCCACCAAGAAGACCCAGCGAGAAAGGTGAGTTCTCAAGAAAAACTGGGGTGCTGTTACCACGAAAACAAAGTTAGATACCAAGTCACCAGAAAAATACCAGTGTCCACTCAACAGCCCCAGGCCATGGAGGCCACAGAAACGTCCACATGTCCAGCTGGGGACACTGAGACACACAGAAGATGGGCCACCTGGGGTGGAGCTGGGACTCAAACTCAGGGTCTGCTTTCCACGAAGCCCAAGTTCTTCCCGCAACCCCGTTACCCTTTGCCTTGGTGCGTGGTGAACTTAGGGTCCCATCACACTCGGGCACAGCTGAAATGCCACTGCTGCCCAGCACAGCCCACAGAGCATGCTCCCCCTGAGCTCAGGTCTCTCTCTCTGCTTCCTCCTCGGAGGCTGAGCCGGGACACCGGGCCGCAGCTCTCAGCCCCTGTCCTACAGCGATGGACCGGGAGAGGCACCGCCGTGCCGCCCCCAAGGGTCGTGAGCTCCCTGAGGTCAGGGCTGGGCCGCACTCATCTCCTTAGCAGCTGGCATAGCGCCTGGCGCAGAGGGGGTGCAGCACAGCCCCCCAGGTGAACGAGGAAACTCCAAGTCTTGGGCTGGTGCAGGAGGCTCCCTGCCCGTGGGAGGGAGGCTCAGAGCCTGGCTGGGTTGGGGGCCTCGGCCTTGTCCGTTCACCACACGTGACCACCGTGACTCCGTGTTAGCAACTTTCCACTGCCCGCCCCCCGCCCACGCTGCTGAGAGAGCCTCCTGTGAGGTTCCTTTCACATTTTCATTAATTCCTATTGAATAATTAAAACCAGGAAATTAATACTTTCAACCTAAACCCAAGTTGCAATGTGTGCGTTTTTCATCATTGTAATTCCACCGGAGCATCAGACATTCCAGTGAGCCCTTCTCCAGGGACAGAGGGGACAGACGGCCTGGCTCAGGCTGCGCACTCTGCCATTGGTTTTTAATTAATGGGTGGGGGCGGTAAATGGGTGGATAAGTGGGTGATGGATGGGTGGGTGGTGGGTGGAGAGATGGAAACAAGGACCCCAAAGATCAAGCCAGCCTTTTTTGAAGCTTCCAAAATTAGTGTTCAGTCCTGTTGCTTTCCGGGCTAGAACCAACTTTGTTTCTTTGAGTAAAATGAAATGGAAATTGCAGAACACCAAGCTCCTGGCTGAAAAGGCCTGCCTTCCCTTTATTTCCTATTCGGTGCCAGGCCACCCTGCGTCCAACTGCAGCAGTCCTGCTTCCAGCCGCCCCTGAGGCAGGACTCTTAGCACAGCGGAGCCCGTCCCGGCTGGAGCACGCCTGCCGGTGAGGGAGGGGCGGTGGGGTCCGGTCTGCGGAGGCCCCTCCAGCAGACAGACACCCTTCGACTCTCTTCTACTCCATCTCCTGCTCCTCATAGGGGCTGGGGTCCTCAGTGGCAGCCCAGGGCAGCTCTCATTAGCCTGACTCAGGGTACAGAGGGATAATGTCTCCTGATTTCAGAGGACCACAGAGAGCAAGCAAGCAGGCGACTGCAGATGGCCCGTGTTCTCACTGCTGATCTATGGGAGAGGGCTGGCACCCTGGCGGGTTCTGTTCGTTCCACCAGCAGCAGGGGAAGGACACGGTTCCCCAGAGTCAGCAGTGACTGGCGGCCTCACGTGGGGGGTCCCAGTGAGGTCTCTACAGGGAAAGAATGGGGCTGATGCCGCCAGGGAAGCACGCAGAGGACCCCGACGGAGGGAGGCGGAGGGGACGGCGGGCCCCAGGGCCGCTACCTCCCAGGCCCCCTTGGGGCAGGGAGGGTCTTGGGAGCTGTGGAGAGAAGGGCTCTCCAGGCTTCACTTGCCTTGTCCTTGGCTGGGCTGCCCCACCTCCTCAGGGTGGGGCCCCACCTGTGCGCTCATCAGAAGCCCCGGCCCTCGGAACGCCTCTCCATTGTGGAGTCAACCACTGTGCCTTGGACGTCTAGGGCGTTGGGCTGGAGTTAGGACTCTGTAGAGAGAATGGAGTCTGATCGCTACTCCCTTCTCCATCTCTGCTCCGCCCACACTAGCCTCTTCCCTCCCTGTAGCACCTGCCCCAGGGCCTTTGCACAGGCTGTTCCCTTTGCCTGGGTTGCTCTTCCTTGTGGTTCACTTCCTCCAGCTTCCTGCCCAGATTCATCTCCATGAGAGTCTGTCTGTACACCGGCAACCACCGTCCCACCGCCCGCAGTCCCTCTCCTCCTGGCTGTAATGTTCTCCGCAGTAGATATTAAATATTTACTGTCTGTCTCCCACCGGCTGCTATACAAGCTCAATGAGAGTTTACTTGGTGCACATCTGGATCTCAGCTATGCTCGGCACATCGTAGGTTCTCAATAAACGCTGAATGACTGAATGAATAAACGAATGAATGAGTGCCACAGGCTGGGAAAGAGCACAGGGTACAGGATCTAAGAAACGATAAATCTCCGTTTGGACTCGGCTGGTACCCAGGGGCCAGCTGGTCTGAGCTTGCACCAGGGGCTGTGTCCTGCCCCTTCACCAAGGGTGGCCACCTTCTTCTAGGCCACCTGGTTCCCTCCCTGCTGGCGGCCGCAGCTGCAACCGCCCTCTCAGACCCGGAGGCCCACCTCGATCCTCGGGTACCCACTCCCCAGGGCCCTGCCCACACTTCCCGGCTGCACCCTCACCCACAGGAGGCCCCGCGCTCCTTCCCAGGCCTGTCGGCCGAGGCGGAACAGAGGGAGATGCATGGCCGCCCCGCCGCACCGGGTGGCAGCTTTCCGCTCAAAGTTTAGAAGGTGCCACTTTTAATTACGCTCGAGTGTGATGTACCCTGAGGCTTTTTGTGGTAAATGGCTCTCAGTAAACATGGTTTATTCATTAATTATTATTAATTATTTCCTTGAGCAGTGGCTGGGGAGGCAGAGCCCCACACAGCCCTCAGTGGATTGCCAGGTGTCAAACTTGGAGGAGTGAGGCTCTGAGGGCCTGGGGGTGGGGGAGGGGAAGAGGGCAGAGATGTAGGGCAGGGGCCACGCTGTCAAAAAGCCCCTCCACGTGGGCAAGATGTCACCTGCAGAGAGCGTCCCCATTGGGTGGGGCGGTGGGACATGTGTCTTCAGCAAAGGGGGAAAGAAAAGTACCACACGCTGAGCCACACAAGGGCCTCGTGTGTGGAATAAGCCTGGTCTCTGGAAAACAAAACGCAGATAAGACAACCAGAGCCCTGATTTGTCACACGTGCCAATTTCTGAGGCGCAGACACTCCCGCCACCGCCAGTTTCAAGATGCCTCCAGTGAACCCCTGGCTGGTAAAAACTCCCGGAAACCTAACCACCATGTCCTGGGGACTGAGGTGGGCAACCCGGACCCCTGCATCAAGCCGGGCCTCTTATGGACCATGGCCTGGGGGAAGCGTAGAGTAGAAGATGCCCTCAAAGCACAGAGATGAGGAGGCTGGTCTGCTTTGGTGGAAGAGGGGATGCTGGCTGAGCAGCTCCCAGAACGGATAAAGCCAGCGTCAGCAGGCTTGGGAAGCCTGGGCATCCCAGCGGGCCCAGGCCCTGGACACTGGCCACTGGTGTCCGGCACACGGGGAACTAGGTGGACATTGTGTGCCTCCGTGCCCAGCCCTGCACCACGCCCATGTGCTGTGTTTGTTGAATGAATGAGTGATGGGAGGGAACACGATGGGAAGTGAGGATGCCTAGATGCAGCTTTAGACAGGGTGGGGAATTTGCCACTTCTACCCACCCCCCGCCCCACCTTCTGAGGACCCCAGAATGGAGCCGGCCCAGGGAAGGGGTTTGGTGGGGCCAAGGCGGGTCTAGGACCAGGGTATGGAGCATCAGCCGTGTCTGGTGCCAGCCCCCAGCCCGAAACTCTCCCAGCACTCCACAACCTAAATGATCAATGCCAGCCCTGGGGCCCCCCCATTGGAGAACACCCCCCAAAGTCTCTGGAAGGAAGAGGTAGACAAATGTCCTCTGCTCTGTTTGCTTCGCACATAATGTGGGAGAGTCAGCTGCTGTTTCCCCAGAATCCCAAGTCTCTTGAGCCCAGTATGCAAATATACGCAGAAGTCTGGGCTATTTTTAGCCGAGTCAGAGGGAGGTGCCCGAAGGCTGAATCCAGGAGGCCCACAGAGGCGGCCTTAAGGGACTGTCCCCCCTTCTTCCACAAGCGCCTGCCTGCTGCTCCTGGGCACCCAGAGGGTTGCATTCGGGTGTTTATTGGGGAAGGGTGGGGGCAGCGTTCTTTCTCCTTTGGGCGTGTATTGAGCAAGCTATGCGTTTTCCCTGGAAAGGACAGACTGAGCTGACTGGCCCGGGGCCACGGGGCTCAGGAGCCTGTGACCACTTGGCTCAGCCCTCTGGGTTAGTATCTTTAAAGGCGGTGGACATCTGACCCCTCCTTATTAGTTCCTGCGGCTCTGTAACAAATTTTCACAAATCGGACAGCTTAACATTACAGAAATTGATTCTTCTCTTACAGTTCTGGAAGCCAGACATCTGAGATTGGGGCAGGGGGTGGGGTGGGCAGGGCCACACTCCCTGGTCTGGAGGAGGGTCCTCCTGGGGCTGCCGGTGGCCTTGGCTGTCCTTGGTTTCTACACACATCCCTCCAGTCTCTGCTCTGTCTCCACATGGCCCCCTCTTGGGTGTGTGTCTGTGTCCAAATGCCCCTTCTCTTGTGACACCAGCCACTGCATTTGGGGCCACCCACATCTGGCGCAACCTCATCTTAACTAGTTCCATCTGCAAAGATCCTTCCTTCCAGGTAAGGCCACATTCACAGACAGGCACCAGGGTTACAAACTCCACGTCTTCTTCGGGACACAGTTCAACTCACACCACCTTCCATCTCGTTCTACCCAAGGAGAGCCCTGCCAC
>PVJI01014021.1:0-45671 GCA_004026765.1 Micronycteris hirsuta | reverse complement strand
GAGACTTATCTTCCTGGCAGTGGAACCCTGGGCTGCGTGGTCTGGCGTGGGGCTGGGAACCCTTGCTCCTGAGGTATTCCTCCCAATTTTTATCCACCACATGTTAATGTGGGACCAACCATTGCACATCTCTGTATCTCCAACCCTCCTACCCGTCTGGATGAATGTGGCTTTTTCAATTCCTTGGTTGTTGGACTTACATACAGCTCAATTTTCTGATGATTCTGGTGATAGTTATTTTGTAGTTTAGTTGTAATTTTTGCTGTGGTTGTGCAGTCTAATTGTTGAGTTTTTACTTTTTTTCTTTTTCTAAATTAAACTCTTTATTTTGAGATAAATATAGGTTCTCACACAGTTGTAAAGAAATAATACAGATTGATTTTTTGTATCCTTAACCCAGTTCCCCTCAAATATAACATCTTGCAAAAGTGTAATGCAACATTAAAACCAGAATATTGACGTTGACATAGTCTTTACTTTCTTTAGGTATTTTTTTCACTATTTTTTTTTGTGGCTTTTGAGATCAATGGTTAGCTTCTTTAATTTATATCTTTTTGGTTTTTTTATGTGAGTACTTAAAAGCATAAATATAACAGTAAGCATTGTTTTAGCTGTATCCACTAGTTTTGATACATAGAACTTTCATCATTATCTACTGTTTAGCAATTTCTATGGTTATTTTGTTTTTAACCTATAAACTATTTAAGAGACTATTTTTTGAAGTTTTCAAACATATAGATAGATTTTTAAAATTTTCTTTTTACTAATGATAAGTAATTCAATTTCATTGTGGTCACAGAATGAGATCTATATGTTCTAGATTTTTAAATTTCATTTTATTTGTTGAGATTTTCTTGGTGACTCAGAGCCTGGCCAACTTTTGTAAATATCTCATGTGTAATTGAATTCTTATTGGGTTCAGTGCTCTGTGAATATCTAACAGATAGTCTATAAATTTTGTTGTTTAAATAATCAATATTCTATTTTTTCCTTTGCTTGATATAACAACTTCTGACTGTGGTAATAATATTTTGTATGTTTTTAAAAATATTTCTTCTTATAATCCTGTCAGTTTTTATTTCATCTATTGTAAAACTATGGTACTAGGAGCACACAGTTCGAAAGTACTATACTTTTGTAATTATGTAATGCCCTTCTTTATCCCTCTTAAATAATTGACTTATATTTTATTTGCTGTAAATACTGTTATACCAGCTTTCTTCTGGTGAGTATTTGCCAGTATGCCAGACAGTTTCCCTACCTTTTATTCCTTATTACCTTTTAGGTTTTTATTTTTAACACAATTGTGAAATTAAATCTTCCATGAGGCTTATAATAAAAAAGAACCTAGTGACACTCTATTTTCCTTCACCTACATGAAACAACTTTAGATTCTTCTAGATGAGTCTTTTAGTATTTATCTCCTTTTCTATAGTATGCTGATATTACTATTTCTCCATTTTTTGTAGAATTCTTTATTAGCCTCTCCCTATGGGGTAATAACAGCAAACATATTTAGAACACTTGCTTTGTGCCAGGCACTTCTCTCTGCTTCGCATATATTATTCACACAATTCTGAAAAGACCTTTGAGAGGATCTGGGAGAATTGCTCCTTAAATGCTTTCAACCAGTCTTTCTATCTACAGCATAATTTGCTCCCCATTTCAGTGATCCCTGGTGCCACCAATCTAGGCATTCTGAGTCTGTTGTGTAAATCAGGTTGTTTTCTTGCTTTTTCACTAAAAGCTATGTCAGTTACCAAGAATCCTCTTGCTTTACAGCTTCTAAAATTTTATGGCTAATATTCTTTTACCATTTATTGTCTTTGTTTGTTTTTATTGTCTTTATTTTATTTTATTATTTAGGTGTAGGCCTTAAAAACTATACTGTCATTTTTACTGGATCATAGGTAAATTTTTGTATTTCATTTTTTTCACCTGTAAGTTTGGTATAGATTTTTACCCATTCATTTTTCAAACTTTCTGTATTTTTTCATTTAGTATGTCTTAGATATAAAATTGGAAGTTTGATTCTGTTCGTTAATGGAGGCATTTAATCTGTTCGCATGTATTTTGAATTATTTTTACAATTTTATTTTATGTTTTCTCTTTATTATCCTTTTCCCTTAATCTAATTATTCACTGAAGGGGTGTGCAAAAGTAGGTTTACAGTTGTGAGTACATGAAACAGGGCTTAATCTTGTATTACTGTTTATTAATTATTATATTATTTATTAGTATTACAACTATAAACCTACTTTTGCCAATCCCTGCCTACTGCAATGTGAGGATTCCCATATTTTTCCCCAGTTTTTATACTATAAAGCCTTGGAAACTATAGATCATTTTTTGAAACTTTGAGTTTATCTTTAAACATTTAATATACAGTTGTTCAATATCTCTGTTCAACTTCTAAAGAGGATAAAGGCCATTATCAATAGTCTATCATTGAATTCCCTCTTTTGTCTAGGGTTTTAGTGAGTGCATTTTAAAACAATATTAGTTTTAAAAAGTTTTTATTGAATTTATTGGGGTGACACTGGTTAATAAAATTAAATAAGTTTCAATTACAATATTCTATAATACATCATCTATATATTGTATGTCACCATCCAAAGCCAAATAAGTCTTTTTCTGTCTCCATTTAACCCCCTATACCCTCTCCTACCTCCCTTCACCCCCAGTAAAAAGTCACCATAGTGTTGTCTGTGTCTATGAGTTTTTTATTTTGCGTAATCCTTTCACCTTTTTCACCAGTTCAGTAACTTCTTCCTAGCTGAAAGCTGTCAGTTTTCTGTGTCTATGAGTCTGCTTCTGTTTTGTTTGTTAGTTTATTTTCTTCATTAGATTTCACATATAAGTGAAATCATATGGTATTTGTCTTTCCCTGACTAGCTTATTTTACTTGGCACACTACCCTCCAGGTCTGTTCATGCTCTTGCAAAAGGTAAGATTTCTGGAGTTCTGGCCAACATGGAGGTGTAGGTAGAAACTCTTTGCTTCCTTGCACAACTGAAAGGAGGATAACAACCGATCTAAAAACAATAAGCAATCAGAAGTATCAGAAAATCGAACTGCATGGAACTCTGACAATGAAGGAATTAAAGGAACATTTAACCAGACCAGTAGGAAGGAGATAGGCAGCCAGGCAGGTGGAGAAGACCCGTGGCAAGGCAGCGGACTGTGCGAGCAGGGCAGGGCTGGCTGAACAGGAAACTAAGACTAAAAGCTAACTGTAAACTACTGCAGCAGTTGCCACAGTGGGAGAAACTCCCAGTCTCATACAAGAGTTCCTTGGAAATTGGGGCTAGAGCAGAGCTAGCAAGCTGAATTGTTCCCTCTCTGACCCCTCCCCCACAGACAGCACCACAACTCAGGAAAGACAGTTGTCCCACCATGGAAAATACCTAAGGCCCCTCCCCCTTACAGCATAACAGGTGTGCCAAGACAAAGAAATATGGCCCAAATGAAAGAACATATAAAAACTCCAGAAAAAGAACTAAGTGATGAGGAGATAGCCAATCTATCTGATGCAGAGTTCAAAACATTGGTAATCAAGATGCTCACAGAACTGATTGAGGTCAGTTGCAAAATGGAACAAATGAAGGCTACCCAAAGTGAAATAAAGCAAAATATTCAGGGAACCAATAGTGAAGGGAAGGAAACCAGGACTCAAATCAACGATCTGGAGCAAAAGGAAGAAATAAACATCCAACTGGAACAGAATGATGAAACAAGAATTCAAAAAAATGAGGAGAGGATTAGGAACATCTGGAATTTTAAACATTCCAATATCCAAATCATAGGGGTGCCAGAAAGAGAAGAACAAGAGAAAGAAGTTGAAAACTTACTTGAACAAATAATGAAGGAAAACTTCCTCAATCTGGTGAAGGAAATAGACTTCCAGGAAGTCCAGGAAGCCCAGATAGTCCCAAAGAAATTGGACCCAAAGAGGAACGCTCCAAGGCACATCATCATTAAGTTACCCAAGATTAAAGATAAGGAGAGAATCTTAAAAGGAGCAAGAGGAAAGGAGACAGTTACCTACAAAGGAGTGCCCATAAGGCTATCAGCTGATTTCTCAAAAGAAACATTGGCAAGAAGGGACTGGAAAGAAGTATTCGCAGTCATGAAAGGCAAAGACCTACATCCAACTCTATCCAGCAAAGATATCATTTAGAATGGATGGGCAGATGAAGTGCTTCCCAGATAAGGTAAAGTTAAAGGAGTTCATCATCACCAAGCCCTTATTATATGAAATAGTAAAGGGACCTATCTAAGAAATTGAAGATCAAAAACTATGAACAGTAAAATGAAAACAAACTCACAACTACCAATAACTGAACCTAAAAAAAAAAAACAATGAAAACAAAAACTAAGCAAACAACTAGAACAGGGACAGAATCAGAGAAATGAACATCACATGGAGGTTTTCAATGGGGAAGGGGAGGGGGAGAATGGGGGGGAGGTATAGAGACTAAGAAGCATAATTAGTAGGCATAAAATAGATGGGGAGAGGTTAAGAATGATATAGGAAACAAAGAATTCAAAGAACTTATAGGTACAACCCATGGACATGAACTAAGGGGGGGAAGCTGAAGGGTTTGAGGGAGCAGGGTGGAGGAGGGATAAAGGGGGAAAATTGGGAAAACTGTAATACCATAATCAATAAAATATACTTAAAAAAAACAAGATAAGATTTCCTTCCTTTTTACAGCTGAGTAGTATTCCACCGTGTAAATGTACCACTGCTTTTTTTGTCCACTTATCTACTGGTAAGAGCTTTGGCTGCTTCCAAATTTTAGTTATTGCAAATAACATTGCTATAAACATAAGGGTGCATATATTCTTTTCCACAATTTTACTTTTTTCTTTTCAATTTATATGCCTTTTATTTCTTCTTCTTACCTGATTGCTGTGGCTGAGAATTCCAGTACTATGTTGAGTAAGAGTGGTGAAAGTGGGCATCCTTGTCTTGTTCCTGATCTTATGGGAAATGCTTGTAACTTTTGCTGATTAAGTATGATGTTGGTTGTGGGTTTGTCATACATAGCTTTTATTACATTGAGATGTGTTTCTTCTATTTCCGCTTTGCTTAGAGTTTTCATTATAAATGAGTGCTGGGTTTTATCAAACACGGATTTTTTCTGCACCTATTGATATGATCATGTAGTTTTTATTCTTCATTCTGTTTGTGTGGTATATTAGGTTTGTTGATTTGTGGATACTGTACCAACCTGGCATCGCTGGAATAAGTCCCTCTTGTTCATGGTATATGGTCTTTTTAATGTATTGCTGGATTCAGCTTGTCAATATTTTGTTGAAGACTTAAACACCTATGTTCATCAGGGACATTGGTCAGTAATTTTTCTTCTTTGTAGTTTCTTTATCTGGTTTTGGAATTAGGATAACTCTGGTCTTGTAAAATGAACTTGGGGGGGACTCTGGTTCAGGCCAATGTCACGTTCTGCCTGTGGCCAGCCCAGAGTAACCTGTTTGGAACTACACTTTGTGATCCACACTTTGTGGCTGCCTCTGCTAGGCCTGGATGTGCATGGGAAGGACCAAGCTGTGCACCATGGCTGGATTCCATCAGCACCAAGTCCACAGGCAGGTCAGTAAAAGGCTTAAGGCACCCTGACTTCCTCCTCTGCCTTCAAGCTGCCTGTTACGCTCAGTCACTGAGAGATCCTCTGGTGGTACTTGAGTTGTATGAGGAAGGTTTTCAGTTAGTAGAGGTGAGTGATGTTCACCAGATTGTTACAGGTTCAATCTTGGTGTCAGTGCTGAATCTGAGGCCACTCAGCAAAAGTCCCAGGACATAGCAAGTGTAACTGCCACCTCTTGGGTGCCCACAGACCTTGTGGTTGGGTGGGATCTCAGGAAATTATCAGGTTGAGACCAGCAGTTTATCAGGCCAAAATGGACCAAGATTTGGCTGTGTGAAGTGCAGGCTCTGCACCAGTCAGGCATGTGAGGGATAAATCACCCGTCTTAGAGCCACAGAGCGCAGCCTGTCCCAGATCTGCTAGGCCTAAGCTCTGTGCGGAGCAGGGCCAGTGGGAGTTGGGTGTGTGGGGACAGTGGACTACTTGTGAGTAGGAGCACAGTTCAGGCTTGGGGGAAGGGAGGAGGCGTGGCCTCTGCTCCAGAGCCACAGAGCTTAGTCACTGACACACTCTGAGTCTGCCTGGGCCTCTACATCCCTGCCCAGGCAGCTGACTCATCCTATGTGAGCTTTCCTCAGGTTGATGTCATAAGGAGGGGAGTGCTTCACCTGAGAAAGATGGTGTCTGCAGCGTGGAAGAGGGACTCAGCACAAGAATCCTGGTGGCTGTCCCTTCACCTCTCCTCAGAGCCGAAAACCCCAGCGTTTCCTCACATGACTCTCGTCTGCTCCACTAACCCTTGCTGGAGCCCAGGGTGAGTGGCTGTGAAGGAAATTTTGTATGCTGGCCCTTTAAGGGGATGCGTGTGTCTCCAGCAGACTTCTATCTTTCCCTGGAAGACAGAATCCCACTGATTCTCATAGCCAGATGTTATGTGGGCACCTCTTCCTGGCTCTGGTGCACTGGGCTGGGGGTCCTCGTGTGGGGTTTGGACCCTACGTTCCTTATGGGGAACCTTTGCCAATGAGATATCCCTGTGGGATCTCAGCCACCTCCCTTGGGAGCAGGGCCAGACATTTTCGCATCTCTGCCCTTCCTACCAGTCTTGATGTAGCTTTTTCTGTACATTTATGGGTATAAGACTTCTGTTCAGCTAGCCTTTGGTTGGTTATTGAAGTTGATTGTTCTATATTTTAGCTGTAATTTCAGTTTGGTCCTGGGAGGATGTGAGTGGAGCTTCCACCTACTCTGCTGCCATCTTGGACCACCCAAAATTAGTTTTTATTTAAAAAATTTTTTGAAAGTTGACAGTTAATTATATTTATCAATACATTTTTATCAATTTCTGTACTACCATTATTATTATTTTTTTTGTATTCCTGAAGTCTCTGTGGTTTTAATCTTCTTCTAATAAAGCATTCTTTAGCAGTTTCTTCATTGAGGGCTGTGGATGGTCAGTTCCCATAGTCTTTGTTTATCTGAAAAAGTCTCTGTTTCCCTCTATTTTGAATTATAGTATAGATATGTTTTTTCCTTCTTTCCCTCCTCCCCCCTCATACTTTTAACAAATATAACAGTGGCATGCTGTAGCCAGTGTCTACTGGCTCAGGAGAACCATGTCTCTGTTGCTCCCCAAATCCATGTTCAGTGACACGTAGCTTGAAATTGGATGATGGAAATACATACACCATGGAAACTGACAAAAATTTTTGGTTTTGAGAGCTGATCATTAAACATTTACCAGCACATCACTGTATACTGAGCACCTGCAATATGCTAGACCTTGTTTTAGTTTTGTGATCCATCAGGGAACAAAACAGATAAAAATCCTTGTTTCAGGAACTTATACTCTAGTAGACACAGATAGCAAACATTAATTAAATAAATAGTACTTCTAATGATCATAATTGCTATGGTAAAAATATAAAGTGGAGGATGGGATAAACAGTGTTGGGTGGTGGGCAGATTTGCAAGGAAAGACTCACGGGGAATGTGCTATCTGAGCAAAGCTCTGAGAAGGTGAGAGGCAAGGTCTGGTGGAAGAATCGTCTGAGGAAACAAGTGCAAAGCCCTGAGGTGGGAGGGTATCCAACATCTGATGTGTTCATGGAACATCATGGAGTCTACTGTGCCTGAGTGAGATGAAGGCTGGGGAGGTGGTGGGGAGGAATAGCTTGAGATAAAGTAAAAAAAAAAAGTCAGATCAGATAAAGTAACGTCACTCAGTGTAAGGACTTGGTTCCCCCCCCCCCCCAATTCATGTGGGAAGCCATTGGAAAGTTTATATCAAAGAAGTAACATGATATGGGATTTAAAATAATAATTCTAGCCCTGGCTAGTGTGGCTCAGTGGGTTGAATGCTGGTCTGCAAACCACAGGATCGCCAGTTCGATTCCCAGTCAGGGCACAAGCCTGTGTGCGTTATAGGCCAGGTTCCCAGTAGGGGGCATTTGAGAAGCAAACAAATATTGATGTTTCTTTCCCTTTCTCCCTCCTTTCCCCTCTGTCTAAAAAATAAAATAAATAAAATATTAAAAAAAAATCACTCTAGCTGCAAAGTTGAAAATAGACTCCAAGCTTTAGCAACTTCCTTAACCAATGGAACATAGCATCACTGAGGTTCTGTCCAGGACTTCTAAGGTTGAGTCATAAAAACCCTTGCCTGGGTCTCTTAAACATTTAGTCTGGGCACCAACTACCATGTCAAAGGAGCTGGTACTCTGAGACTGCCATGCCGTAAGGAAGTTAGAACCCTTCATGGAGGTAGCTGTGCCTAACTGGCTCTTAACTGCAGAGTCGCCCTGGATTAGGAGACTGCCCAGCTGAGCCTGTCAACCCTCAGAACTGAGAACTACAATAACAAACTGCTATTTTAAGCCACTGTGATTCAGGGTAGTTTGTTATGCAACAATAGGTAACTGAAACAGAATTCCTTGGCACATGGATGACACACAGAAGTTACGAGGCTAGATCAGCTAGCACGTAGGAGTCAGAGGGGATGAAGAAAGAAGAGAGCCAAGGCTTCGACCCTGGAGTGCTCCAACATTTACATGCTGGAGAGATCATGAAGAACAGACCAAAATAAATAAAGAAGTCAATAAGTAAATAATTAAAGGAAAGTCTGACTGTTATTATCTCTCAGTGCTTTTAAGATTTTATTCTATTATCCTCTGAAATCTTTTTCTGAAAAAGGTAAGTTTGCTGTCAATCTTCTTTTAAATAATTTATCTTTTCTCTCTGGTAGCTTTTAAGATTTTTTTTTGATGTTTCATAATTCTACTCTGTAGTTAAATATGAATTTATTTTTAATTTATTTTAGCGGTTGGAGTCCATATTTTATCTGAGGACATATACTTTCAATTTTGGAAAAATTCCAGCCATTAACTTATCAAAAAATGCTCCTTTACTCTTTCCCTAGTCTGCGGATTCCTATTAGACTATGTTGACAGCTCTCATTTTTCCCCCCATGTTTCTTACTGCTCTATACATATGCGTGCCTGTCTATGTGCATGTATGTATGTACATGAACATGTGTGTATATGCGTGTATAATTTTTTCTGTCTTCATTGTTGTGCTTTTGGTGAATCCTCAGACTATTTTCTGGTTAATTAATTTACTCTTCATCTGTCTCCTTTCTAGAATTTATCTCATTTATTGATTTAAAAAGTTTTAGGGTTCATATTTTTATTTTTTGAGATTTCTATGTCTTTTCTATGTCTACCTGTCCTTTTAAAAATTTATGCTTACTTTTACCATTTCTTTTGCTCTTTTATGACTGTATTTCTTTATGACATTGAAGGACCTAACATGTTTATTTAAAGTCATTCACTCTTCTTTGAAATTAATTTCACTCAGAATAAATTCAAGCTCAAGTAAATGTATGAAATTTCTTTCTAAACGTTAGATATCAATATGTTATTGAAAGTTTTATTTCATCTTTGTCTTTTGTCCTTCCACAGCTTTCATAATCTTCAGTCTTAGGCAGCCGTGGCAGTAGATAGCTTTAGCTTGCTTTCATGAATTGGAGATCCTTCACCAAACCCTGTCTTTGGGCAGTGGGTCTTACTCAGGTTCCCTGCCTGGCCTAGTATATCATTTTTATTCCCCATTAATTCATAGAAACTGAACTACTAATTGCTTTTGCTTGCTTCTTGATTAAAACAGAGTTCAGCTCCCATTTTGCATCTCTTCTTCATGTCTGGCCCATTTGTCTCCTCACTTTAAACGGCTTTTACTGGTTTTGTTGCTTGTTTTCATGACTTTTGCTATCACTGCACTTGAAGCAGAAGGAGTGTTTCAATGTGTGAATTTATTGCTCTACATTCCCTGAGCTCTTGCTCTACACTCTTTTGTTGGAAGTTTAGTGAAGAGTTTGCTGCTTGAATTCTGCTAATTGCCCCTGTTGCCCACTTGGGTTTTTGTATTGGGTTGGCCAAAAAGTTGGTGTGGTTTTTTTCTTTAAAATGAAAGATATTTTTCATTTTAACCAATAACTTTATTGATTTGGGTATTTTGAGTTTGGCAGCTATCTCCCACATGGCATAATGTTGATTGTTCTTAATTAATGTCTCAATTTGATTGCTATTAACTTCAACTTGTCTACCCAACCATGGAGCATTGTCCAGTGAGAAATCTCCAGCACGAAACTTTACAAATCACTTTTGACACATTCTATCAGTCATAGCACCTTCTCCATACACTGTACAAATCTTTTTTCTTTTTGCGTTTTAGTTGAGTTTTTACCTTTCTTGAAATAATAAAGCATAATATGCCAAAAATGTATGTTTTCTTCCATTTTTGATATTAAAATGGTTACACAAAAATTCACCAATTTTGGTAAATTTTTAAAAAATGCATGCTGATATGAGAGCTGTTACAACTTAACAAAAGTGTTTTGAATGAAGTTAAAGACAACTAAACACTACTAGAACCACTGTATGGAAAAAAATCAAATGAACATTTTGGCCAACCCAATAGATAGAATCCCAAACCGAGTCAGGCAGTACAAAGCATTCTAAAGTTCAGGCTTGTCAAGTAAAATGTACTGGAGAACTTGGGGTCCTTTCTCCTCTTTCCAATCATAGGCCTTAAGATCTGCTAACTGACTTCCTACTGCCCATCCACTCTTTATCCCTCTTTTATGTTCTGAGACTTTAAATAGCAGTGTCTTCTTGCTGGGGGGTACTGGTGTTGCTGGGATTCTTGTACTGGTGTGGAAGACTTAAGTGAGCCAAGATGTTAAGGGACTGAATGCGCATCATAGAAACCATCCCTATATTAGGGGATATTGGCTCTGTCCAATTCTCCAACCATTTTAGTCACTCTTCTTTCTGATGGGAAGATCAAGTTCAGGGTCTACACAGGACCTGGAAGTGTTTGCACCTGGCCTATCCATACCTGAAGAGAACAAGAAGCTGAGAATACAGTATTCCCTTAATACTTCTGAGCCAATAATTCCATTAATAAAAGTTAATTTTAAGGAAATAAGTAGAGATATGGTCAAGATTTATGCATAAATATCATTACCTATTACCTATATTAGTAAAGAATTGATGGAAAAAACCCTAATGTCCAAAAATTATACTTGATCTATGTAATGGAATGTTATGTGGCTTTTATTTTCAGGGTAGTTAGTGACTTGGTGTGTGGTCACAATGTAATATTAAATTTAAAAGGCAGAATTAAATGTTACAATGTATGCTATAATTTTAATTTTAACAAACAGAGTAAGAAACATAGAGAAAAGATTTTAGAAAAAAAGGACTGTAAGAAAATATATCCATGTATTAGTAGGTTTCCCTTCTGTATTTCAAAGGTTTCTTATACAATTACATACAACAGTTACACTGTTGAAGAAAATACACTGTTAAATTAAAAGATATTTGTCCTCTAACAGATAATAAATTTTGATGTATAAAGTGACATAGTCAAAAATTGGGAATTAAGCTAAAATCCAAACACCTGCTATTATGAAGAATTTTCATGGTATTTAACTGTATATAACTTTCTATTCTAGATAGTTAATGCAGAGGTAAAGAAAAGAATACAAATTGTTGCATATAATATTTAAACTTTCCTTGCAGGCATTTGAAATAGTCTTTAAAAGGAAATAAGACCACATGCACTCTTTTTATAAGAGGACGACAAATGTCTCATTAGGTAAAGTGCATGTTGGCATAAAAATAAATGTAATTTATATTTGAATTTTTGGCTAATCAAATGACATATGTTTTATTGTCTTGCACTTATAATGAGCAATATTTAATTAAAAGCTAATTGAATATTCTAGGCAGCAATTATCTTGCAATAGAGATGCCAAATTTGACATGAGGAGGCAGGTGAGCAGAAAGCAGAACATGTGTAATTATTCCTTTGGGAGATGGAGGGGAATGACGGCAGCAGCCATCGGCACAGAGGAAGATAGGTACAGATCTGCCTTAAACTGCACAGTTTCCTTTGTTTGACTTTGTTTATATTTTCAGAGCAATACAAATACCATATGATTTCATTTACATCTGGAACTTAATGAACAAAATGAACTAACAAGCAAAATAGAGACAGACCCACAGAGAGCAAGCTGACAGCTGTGAGTAGGTGGGGCTGGGTAGAAGAGGGGGAAGCACAGCAGAAAGGAAAACAAAAGAAAAAAACTCATGGGCACCGAAAACAGTGTGATGATTGCTGGGGTGGGGGGCGGAGGCATATAATGGTGTTGGAAGGAGACTTGACTTGGGGCGATGAACACACAATAGAGTGCACACATGATGTACTGCGGAGTTGTGCACCTGAAATCTGTACAATTTTGGTAACCAGGGTCACCTCAATAAATTCAACAAAAAGGAAAAACAAGCAAGCAAAACAAATGCAATTCTATAGACACCCTTTGAACCCGAGTCAGGGACACAAGAGGAACCCTCATTCGCTTTCATTAATTTAAACACAGACTATGTGTACTATAACCTGAATAAGTATTCTTTGGCACATGGGATAGAAGACAAAAAAAAAAGTACTCTTTTAAAACTAAAGGAAAATTGGGCAGACTCCACCAGTTGAACTTAAATGGAATCTTTTTATTTTTGTAGACATTTCAAAATTTTATATATATAATTTTATACATATATTTGTATCTATGTATAGTATATGTGTTTGTATGTGTATATGTATATATGTGTCCCCTGATTTACTGAGGCATAATTTACATATGATAAATTCACTCATTTTTAATTGTACCAGTTAATGAGTTTTGACAACATTTATGAAATCACCAGCATAATAAAGATTTAGAACCTCTCCATCATTCCTAAAATTTCCCTTGTGCCCCTTTGTGGTCATTCCCTTCCAGACCCCTAGCCTGAGGCAATCATCAATCAATTTCCTGTCACCATACTTTTGTTATTTCTAGGATTTCATGTAAATGAAATATACATTATAATTTCATGTAAATGAAATTATCGTGATCTTTTGTGTTTGACTTCTTTTCTTAGCATGATGTTTCTGAGAGTCATCCATGGTGTTACATATTTTATACAAGTTACAGGACAATGGTTATTAATAAGGTTACAGTCATGAGCTGCATGATTACATTTCAGTCAACAATGGACTGCATATATGGTGGTGGTCCCAAACAATTATTATAGTGGAGCTGAAGAATTCTTGCTGCCCAGTGATGTCACAGCTGTAGTAATGCATTGCACCTGTATTTGTGGTGATGCTGGTGTAAGCAAACCTACTACACTGCTGGTCCTACGAAAGTAGAGCACATATAATTATGTATAATACAGAATACTTGATTCTGATGCACATTAACATGCCATATAATTAAGTAATGAGAAAGGAAAAGAGAAAAATGTTAAGTCAGATGGACTACGAATGGAAGAGAAGTTTCATAGAGAAGGCCCTGTTGCATATGAAGGACATAAAGATTTAACCTAATATTTCTGTAGATTAGGTACTAATACTAAGATCTCTTTCTATTTTTCAATACACAAAAGTAAAAGTTTTTTAAAGTATATTTCATTGATTATGCTATTACAGTTGTCCCATTTTTCCCCCTTTATGCCCATTCCAACCTGTACCCCCCTTCCCTCCAGCATTCCTCCCCCTTAATTCATGTCCATAGGTCATACATATAAGTTCTTTGGGTTCTCCATTTCTTATGCTATTCTTAACCCACTCCTGTCTATTTTGTACCTACCAATTATGCTTCTTATTCCCTGTACTTCCCCCCTGCCCATTCTTCCCTATCCCTGCTGAAAACCCTCCATGTGGTCTCCATTTCTGTGATTCTGTTCCTGTTCTAGTTGTTACCTTAGTTTGTTTTTGTTTTTTTTAGGTTCAGTTGTTGATAGTTGTGAGTTTGTTGTCATTTAACTGTTCATAGTTTTGATCATCTTCTTTTCCTTAGATAAGTCCCTTTAACGTTTCATATAATAAGGGCTTGGTGATGATGAACTGCTTTAACTTGATCTTATCAGGGAACCACTTTATCTGACCTTCCATTCTAAATGATAGCTTTGCTGGGTAGAGTAATCTTGGATGTAGGCCCTGGCTGTTCATGATTTTGAATACTTCTTTCCATCTCCTTCTTGCACGTAAGGTTTCTTTGAGGAATCAGCTCATAGTCTTATGGGAACTCCTTAGTAGATAACTGTCTCCTTTTCTCTTGCTGCTTTTAAGATACTTTCCTTATCTCTAACTTGGGTAATTTAATTATGATGTGTTTTGGTGTGTACCTTTTGGGGTTCAACTTGTTTGGGACTCTGTGAGCTTCCTGAATTTGTATGTGTATGTTCTTCACCAGATTGGGGTAGTTTTCTCTCATTATTTTTTTCAAGTAAGTTTTCAATTTCTTGCTCTTCCTCTTCTCCTTCTGGCACACCTATGATTTGGATGTTGGAACATTTAAAGTTGTCCCAGATGTTCCTAAGCCTCTCCTCATTTTTTTTGAGTTCTTGTTTCTTCATTTTGTTCTGGTTGAATGTTTATTTTTTCCTCTTGTTCCAAATCATTGATTTGAATCCCAGTTTCCTTCCCCTCACTGTTGGTTCCCTGTATATTTTTCTTTATTTCACTTTGTATAGGCTTCATTTCTTCCATTATTTTGCAGCCACACTCAATTATTTTTGTGAGCAGCCTAGTTACCTAGTTTTGAACTCTGCATCTGATAGGTTGGTCATCTCTTGTTGCTTCATTCTTTTTCAGGAGTTTTGATTGTTCTTTCATTTGGGCCATATTTCTTTGTCTTGACATATTTGTTACATTGAAAGGGGCAGAGCTCTAGGTATTCACCAGGATGGGGCAACCCATTTTGCTGCATTGTGGTGCTGTATGTGGGGGAGAGGTCAGAGAGGAAACAATACCACTCGGTCGGCTTTTGTCCTGCTTTCAGTCACTTCCCCCACTACTCACAAGTGAATTGCGCTCTTCTGGTGCTGATTCCCAGCTGGGGCTTGTGTATGTTCTAGGACCCTGTGGGTCTCTCCAACAGACTCTCCTATGAGACTGGCAGTTTTTCCTGCTGCTGCAACCCCCACATGATTTTACAACCAGAGGCTTTGTAGTTTTCTTTCCCCAGCACTGGAACCCTGGGTACCTCGGTCTGACTTTCCAGTTGTTCCTCCTCGTTTATCCTCACATGAATGTGGGACTATCTGGTCCATGAGCCACTGCCTTGCCGCATGTCCTCTCCACCCAGGCTGCCTGTCTCCGCCTTTCCTACCAGCCTGCTTGAATGTTTGTTCTTTAACTTTTGGTTGTTGGACTTCTATACAGTTTGATTTTCTGGCAGTTCTGGTTGTTTTTGTTTGTAAATTGGTTGTTATCCTTCTTTTGATTGTGCAAGGAAGTGAAATGTATCTACTATGGCTCCATCTTGGCTGAAAGCCAAAAGTTTTGAGTCATTTTGAAATGGTTGTTATTGGTGGTGTGTGTGTGTAGGTGTGTGTTTAGTAGCAATTTTATGAGCCTGAGTAAATATGACTGAATTTAGGAGGTCTATACACACGTACGTACTCATTCTCCACTCCACAAGTATAATTTTCCAATAGGGAAATGGTGGTACTGAGTTAGGAAGTCTGTAGAGCAGTTAGAAATTAGGCTAGAACTCAGCTTTTAAACTTGATACAGCACTTTTCACATTATTTGTGCAACTTTTCTGGGCTTACAAGACATTATGAGGAAAAGAAGAAAACCTTTGCAAGAATCTAACATTTATTAGGAAGGAGAAAACTTTTGAATGAATGGCTTGAGTATGCTGCATGTGAACCATGGTTTCATGGCACTGGGTAGATGTTTTGTGGAGAGGCACAGTATAAGGAAGGGAAACAAGGCCCATTGTGTGAATGTTCATTCAGTTGCTTACTAAGACAGTAGCAGGAGTGTTTAGTAAGTGGGAGGACAGCTTGCACAATGGCAAATGGGTGTTGCATTGATTTTATTTTAATCCTTAATTAAAAAACCCCATTGTATGTATATAATCTTCCCATGCCCGTCAAAGATCAATTGATCATATATTCATAAATTTATTTCAAAATTATTGATAATGGGGGAAAGGATAGTTTCTTCAACAAATGGTATCGGGAAAACTAGATATTTACATAGAAAAGAATAAAATTGAATCATTTTCTCATATACCAAAATCAAGTCAAAATATATTAAATACTCAAACATATGACCCTAAACTGTAAAATTCCTAGAGGAAAACAGGTGTAAGATCTTTATGATAGTGGTTTTAGCAATGATTTCTTGGATATGACACTAGAATCACAAGCAACAAATGTCCTATTAGACAAGTGGGACTACATCAAAATGAAAAGCCTCTCCACAGCAAGGGAAACACTCAGCAAAGGGTAAAAAGGCAACCAATAGAATGAAAGAATATGTTTGTAAACAATATATCCGATAAGGGGTTAATATCCAAAATGTTTAAGGAACTTCTGCAACTCAGTAGTGAAAAACAAACAAACAAAAAAACCCATACATCACACTCAAAAGATGCAAAAAACCTGATTTAAAAGTGTGCAAAGGACTAAAATAGACATTTTTTTTTCTAAAGAAGACATACAAATAGTCACCAGGTATATGAAAAGAAGCTCAATAACGCTAATCAGCAGGGAAATCCAAATCAAAACCACAATGAGATGTCATTGCACACCAGTCAGAATGGCTATTATAAATATAAAAACCCCCACAGACAACAAATGTTAGCTAGTGTGTGGATAAATGGGAGCCCTTGCATACTATTGATGGGAATATAAGATGGTACAGCTATTTTGGAAAGCAGTATGGAGGTTTCTCAAAAAATTAAAAATAGAACTGGGTAGGATGGTAAAGAGCTAGGGAAATTCTTGGGCAAGTGAAATGGAGAAACTAAAACAAGAAAATTAAACAAGTCCAATCAATTTGAACAACTTCCAGCCAGCCAGTGAATTTTAATAACTTATCTTCCCTAACCAAGGATACTTGGCAGAAAATGGTTTATATCTCCCTTCCATAACCAGAGAATACATAGCTTAAATCGCCCTGTTTGGGGAAATGGAGAACAGAGACCCAATTAATGCCATTTGTACCAGCTACACTCAAGGAGGAACAAAGTCAGGGGAGCAAATAACAAAACCTTACTAGTGCCAGACAGACCTAAAAGTAAAACAGTACAGCAAAGCAAAAACGAAAATAAAACAGAACAAAACAAAAAAAATCCCAAAAGCAAAAAACCATAGAAAAGCAGACCAAAGAATAATCCCCCCAAATGCTAATTTTTATACATTTGCATATTAAAAACTCACTGGGAAAGCTAATGAATAGTCTGCTGAAAACCTCACCTAAGATTCTCACCCAGAGAAGAGAGATTTCTATCTTGAAATAAAAATCCTCAAGACAAACAAGCCTGGTACAGGCTTGCTCTACAACATGCCCATGCACCTTCTCAGACATGAAATTTTTACTTCGTCCTAAAGTCTAAGGGTCCCCATGAGACTTGCAGCAAGGGGAGCAGCAGGCAGTGGCAGCTCATCCTGGCCTTACCCCCTCAACCTCTCTCTGAGGCCCCCTTTTCTCTGACTTCCCAGTGGGCTAAAAGCAGCCCTGCTTTGGCTCACTTCTTTCCTCTAACATTTCTAGAGAGCCAAAGCAGAGCACCACCTAGGCTCTCCTGTGGCTTCTTCTACCGTAAGTCTTTCCTTTATTCCACTGTCCCAGCTTTAATAAACGTAGTCTCAAAATCACCTGGATGCACCCAGAATCCTTTTGTGATATCTTTCCTACACAAAGTCAAGAGCTCACACATTATAGGCTGGCCAGAAGCAGACCCACTTCAAGCCCGGGCCCTATCTGGTAACAGAACTACCATAAGACCCAGTGATCCCACTATTGGATATTTATCCAAAAGAATTGAAATCAGGATCTCAAGGTTTGTGAACTCCAATATTCATTACAACAATATCATAATAGCCAAGATGTGGAGACAATAAATGCTCATCAACCAATGAATGGATGAAGAAAATGTGATATATACATACAATGAATATTATTTGAATTTAAGAAAGAAGTCCTTACATCATATGTGGTAATGTGAATGAAACTTGAGGATATTATACTAAGTAAAATAAGCCAGTCACAGAAGGGCAAATACTGTGTGACTGTACTTATATATCTAACATTGTTAAAGTTATAGAAACAGAGACTAGAATGGTGGTTGTCAAGGGCAGGCAGGAAGGGGAAATGAGGAGGTGTTTATCAGCGGGCTAGAGTTTCTGTTTTGCAAGATGTGAAAGCTCCAGAGAGCTCCTGTACAACTTTGTATCTATAGTTAGCAGTATGGTGTGATGCACTTAAAATTTGTTAAGAGGATTGTTCTCATGTTATGTGTTCTTACCACAATTAGAAAAATAAAAAAAAAAACCTTTAACAAGCCCTGGCTGGTGTAGCTCAGTGGATCGAGCGCGGGCTGGGAACCAAGTGGTCTCGGTTCGATTCCCAGTCAGGGCACATGCCTGGGTTGCAGGCCAGGTCCCCAGTGAGGGCCATGTGAGAGGCAACCATACATTGCTGTTTTTCTCCCTCTCTTTCTCCCTCCCTCTACTCTCTCTAAAAATAAATAAATACAATCTTTAAAAAAAAACAAACCTTCAACAAACAAATGAAATAAAAAAACTAAAAAAATGAGAGCTCAGCAAATATATGTTGTAAATCTTTCAAAGCTCATTGGAGAAGCCAGTGTCAACCTGGGAAGCCAGTTTATTTATGTTCTTCCAAACAAGTGAGAGAACTGTTAAAAACAAAGTCTCAATAGTGTTTTGAAAAAAGAATTTAGAGGGTTTTTATCAGCCTAGGATTGGAATTAGGTTTAGAGTTTGGGTGATTTGGGCACAGAAATTAATGATTTGGGATTAGGTGAAGAAGGCAGGTTGCAGTCACTTTTAATAGTTACAGGACGTAGACTGGGGTTTTCAAGCAGTTCATTCATAAGAGCTTTTAGAGTTTTAGCGTTTTTTTTTTTCTCCCAGAGTAATTGGTGACAACTGCAGCTAGGGTTTGGTTTTTATAGTCTTGGTAAATTTCCAGTTTTAGTTTTCTAAGTTCAGTCCTCATTTCTTAGACTTTATGTCTCATGAGAACCTGTAACAGCAGACTATTTTAAACTTTTGTGTTTTTTAAAGACACATTTGCATATCATCTATAGGATAAGTGTATGTTGAATTTATTTTGTATGACAAGTTTTAATCTGGTATCATTGCAATCTCTATTCCTCTTCATTCACCTTCTTTCAATACAAATATTAGAGAATTCTGGGATTTCTCCAGCAACTCTTTGGCCACCTTATTCCTAGGCCTTCTGATTTAAATATTTTAATTAATTATCTTGTCTACCTCTGTATTTTTAAGTTAAACACAAATATAAAATAATTCCCAATCATTTTTGCCTCTTCTTATAGGGCAGTTGTCCACCCTTTTATAATTCACTTTATCTAGATGACATTTAAGTGATCTATGAATAGTAGGGTACTAACTGATGTATTTTCCTAGCTCTACTGCAAACTATACCAGTTATCTCTGTGACTTGAGAAGTGATTGCAAAGACAAACATAGCCTCTATTTTGCCCTACTGATATTCTGTTCAGGAAATTAGCAGCTAAAACCATACATAATCTGGGAATAAAGCCAAAAATTAGGTAAAAAAGCATATAAAACAGATTAGTTTGCAATCTGAAAGCCCACACAGACAGCTGGGCAAAAAAATAATGGCATACTGAAATGTGATTTTTGACATTTCTTTTTAGTCTCAGAGCTGAGCAATGAAAACATGATCCTCTTTGAGCTACAGAGGAGCTTACAGTAAATTCCGAAATATGAAAAAAGATGTAGTTTTTATTACCACTATATTATTATCTTGCATCCATAGCTGTAATTAAGCTGAGCCAGACTATCATCTGCTATTGAAATATATGGAACTAATTAGACATGAGATATGTTACCAGAATAATATTGGGACAATAAAAATTTACAGAAGCGAGGCTTTCTGAAATGATGAACATAAGTCATAATACTATTTATGGAATAAACTAAAAACAAGACCAAAGAGAATGAAATCAATCAAGTGGATAGAGATGCTACTTTTCCTACCTGCAGACTAGGTAAAGACTCCACAGGAAGGGAAAGAGGCATGGGGCAGGGTCATAGACAGGAGAAGAACATATGATCTGAAGATTGTGGTGAACCTTCAAAGGAGCAATAATCCATCACTAACACCAGGATCTAGTAGGTGCCCAGTTGTCCTCATTGCTATCTGGTATATGTATAAAGATAATCTTCACACTGTTAGTTATAATAGTGACACACTGGAAACAATTTTTATGCCCCCAATCAATGAATTAAAAAATTACATTTGGTATATGCACTTAACAAAATACTAAACAGAAATTTTAAGAAAAGCATTTATCTGAGAAAATATTTATGTTTTATGCAATTAAAAAGTGGGATTCGAAATTGTACATAAAATATAATATTATTCCATTTATTCACTTAAATGTATGTCTCTGCATAGGAAAAAGATGCACTGACAACATACTAATTTAATATTTAGCACTGGTTATCTTTGGGTGTTGACATGAGTTTTGTCTTTATTTAATTTGATCATTGTTACATTTTTCACATTTTTTGCTTCAAGTATATGTTAACCCTATGATTAGAAAGAATATAGTACATGCTGTTTAGAAGGGAAGAAATATGAGAACCAAAGCAATAAAAGAACTAGGAAGAAACATAGGTGAATATTTATCTCATCTCTATTTAGCAAAAAGCTTTTGATTAGTAAAGCAAAGGAGGAATCCACAATTTTTAAAGCTCGAGATATTTGCTAACATAAAAAAATCATACAGAAAAAACACTATTAACTAAATTTATTTAAAAAACCCTGTAAATGTAATGGTAGGAACAGATTAGGTTATACTGAAGTAACAAACAGCCCCCCTAAATATCAAGAACTTAGCACAACAGTTTGCTTCTTGTTCATGTAATAGGGCCAGGGTGGAGCTAAAGGAGGGCCCCACTAGAGGGAGCCACTCAGGGATCTAGGCTGGTGTAGGTTCCTGTGTGATAAAGTTTACAAAAATGTACTGTATTTTTTGGACTAGAAGACACACCAGACCATAAGACGCACCTAGGTTTTAGAGGATAATAGGAAAAAAATTTTGAAGCAAAAAATGTGGTAAAATATTTAATAACATAAATAACATAGTATTTCACCAATGTAAATGTAAACAGCCAGGTAAGCTACATTCAGATTATAAGTCACACCCCCATTTTCCTCCCAAATTTGGGGAAAGAAGTGAATCTTATAGTCTAAAAAATATGGTATTTATTTTTTACATTTAAATTTAACATTGGGAAACAGCTGAGTTCTACTATTTGTATATCTCACTGGGAGTTTAGAATAAATTAAAAATTTTATGGGAGAAAAACCTCACCAGCACAAAACAATCTAAATATACAATAATGGTTATTTATTAAATATGATTGGTATATCCAAATACCATAATAGTATACAACCATTAAAAATAATATTTTCAAAGATTATTTATTTAGAAATATGGGAATATAGTCTCAATGTATTGTCAAGAGTAATAAGCTGTTTTGAATGCATCATAAAGAGAGTGCATGATTCTCAGTAATCAATTTGCATAGAAATATCTTTTTTATATACATTTTATTGATTAAGCTATTACAGTTGTCCCATTTTCCCCCCTTTATTATCCTTTGCTCCACACCCCCCTCACTTCCCCCCCTTTAGTTCTTGTCCATGGGTCATACACATAAGTTCTTTGGCTTCTACATTTCCTATACAATTCTTAACCTCCCCCTGTCTGTTTTCTACCTACTGTTTATGCTACTTATTCTCTGTACTTCCCCTCCCTCTCCTGTCTCACTCCCCTGTTGATATCCCTCCATGTCTTATATAAATCTCTTTAACATTTCACATAATAAAAGCTGGGTGATGATGAACTCCTTGAACTTGACCTTATCTGAGAAGCACTTTATCTGCCCTTCCATTCTAAATGAAAGTTTTTCTGGATGGAGTAATCTTGGATGTAGGTTCTTGCCTTTCATGACTTGGTAAACTTATTTCCAGCCCCTTCTTGCCTGCAAGGTCTCTTTTGAGAAATCAGCTGACAGTCTTATGGGAACTCCTTTGTGGGTAACTGTCCCCTTTTCTCTTGCTGCTTCTAAGATTCTCTCCTTATGTTTAATGTTATGTAATGTAATTATGATGTGCCTTGGTGTGTACTTCCTGGAGTCCAACTTCTTTGGGACTCTCTGAGCTTTCTGGACTTCCTGGAAGTCTATTTCCTTTGCCAGATTGGGGAAGTTCTCTTTCATTATTTGTTCAAATAAGTTTTCAATCCCTTGGTCTTCCTCTCCTCCTTCTGGCACCCCTATAATTCGGATGTTGGAATGTTTAAAGATGTCCTGGAGGTTCTTAAGCCTCTCCTCATTTTTTTGAATTCTTGTTTCTTCATTCTTTTCTGGTTGAATGTTTTTTTCTTCCTTCTGGTCCACACCATTGATTTGAGTCCCAGTTTCCTTCCCATTCCTATTGGTTCCCTGAACATTTCCCCTCATTTCATTTAGCGTATTCTTAATTTTTCATCTAATTTGTGACCAAATTCAACCAATCCTGTGAGCATTCTTATTACCAGTGTTTTGAACTGTGCATCTGATTATCTCTTTGTGGCTCAGTTGTATTTTTTCTGGAGTTTTGATCTGCTCTTTCATTTGGGCCATTTTTTTTTTCTTGGCATGCCTGTTATGTATAAGGGGTGGAGCCTTAGATGTTCACTAGGGCAGGGTCACCCACATTGTTGCATTGTGATGCTGTCTGTGGGGAAAGGGTCTGAGAGGGCACAATGGCGCTTGGTCTGCTCTCTGCCAGCTTTCAGTCACTTCCCCCACTACCCACAAGCAAAGTGGGCCCTTCTGGTGCTGATTCCCACATGGGCGGGCTTGTTCTAGGACCCTGTGGGTCTCTCCAACAAACCCCCCTGTGAGGCTGGGAGTTCCTCCCACTGATGCCTCAATCCCCACAGGTGTTTTCAATCAGCGGTTGAGGTTTTATTTCCCTGTGCTGGAGCACTGGGCTGTGTGGTCTGCTCCTCTCTGTAGCTTTTCCTCCTGGTTTATCTGCTCGTGAATGTGGGACTGGCTGCTCCACCAGCCTTGGTCCCGCTGGGTCTGGGTCTGCCAGCCATGGCCCCCCCAGCCACCAGCACCGGTGTGTGCCCAGCTCCACAAATTGCCGTCTCTCAGCGCGTGCTCTCCGTTTGGCTCTGCCCCGCCTACCGGTCTGGACGATTGTGTCTTTAACTCTTTGGTTGTTGAACTTCCATAAAGTTCAATTTTCTGTCAGTTCTGGTTGTTTTTTGTTTTTAAATTGTTGTTTTCCATCTTTTGGTTGTGCGAGGAGGCACAGTGTGTATGCCCACGTCTCCATCTTGGCTGGAAGTCTCAGAAATATAATCTGTATAGCAAAATGATTAAAGTGAAGCACAGCAAAATAGTTTTTTTTTTTTTAAGATTTTATTTATTTATTTTCAGAGAGAGAGGAAGGGAGAAAGAGAGGGAGAGAAACAGCAATGTATGGTTGCCTCTCATGTGGCCCTCACTGGGGACCTGTCCTGCAACCCAGGCATGTGTCCTGACTGGGAATCGAACCGGGACCCTTGGCTTCCCAGCCCGTGCTCAATCCACTGAGCTACACCAACCAGGGCCAAAATAGTTTTAATAGTAAATGTTTCTCAACCTGGAAGCTTAGTAATTATAGGTGGTTTCTATATTCATCTTGCATTTTTCTATGTTTTCCAATATGACTAGTATTTGGGAAGGAAGGGGTTAGCAGCAGCCTTCTATCTATTCTCTTACTTTATGGAAGGGAACCTGGGGGAAAGAGAGAAAGATGACCTGGTCAAGGCCATTTGTAAATGTGCTAATGACAAACCTGGCAAACAGATTAGTGATATTTAATAGAGATACTCATCTATGAAACATTTTTAGCAAGAGGTACCTGGTCTGTCTAGAATTGCTGCTTATAGTAAATAAATAAACCTGGAATCTATAGGTTTCTGTAGCATAAGTCATGGGAAGATATCACATAAATTATGTACTTATCGAAGTACATAGAAATGTTTCTTCACTAAATTAGCTCCCTTTTGTATAAATGCTACCTATACCCATCACAGAAAGACCTTGTATATTTAATCTGGGCCAGAGCATGTCCTAATGTAGCAAAAAACAAAACAAAACCGAAAAACCAAAAAACAAAAACCTTAGTCACAGTATTGGTAGTTTTGAACACTTCACACTCTGTGCCTTGTGATTTACTTTTAAGGGTCAAAACTAGGTAAGATCTCTGGTGCTTGTGAATCTGATTTGCAATATGATCCTTTGTGTTAACTCATGCTATTCTCACTACCAGGAAAAAATGTTTAAAAGAACACAAAACAGGTAAGACACTCACAAGAATGTGAGACACATGCTAGATTCAAGAAAATATAATCACTGTGATGGTTTACTTAGCTGGCTTCCAGATTTAGAAATGGTTTTGAGGGGCAAGATTGAACGCAACCTTCACAGGCAGGCTACTTGACAGTTCTGATTTACGTTACTGTGATCGCTAGTGGCACCATTGGAATCTATAAGAATATCAGCCTATTCCAAAACTTACTGTTGCACCTCAGATCCGTGGCATCAGTCGGTCGGTGGCATGGGACACTAGTGGCAGTGAGACCAGCTCTTCTCTGCTGCCAGCGAGAAGGGCTCACTGTACAGCCCTGGTGAGTCAGTCAACTGGGCCAGAAGTTGGAAGATACAATGGTGTATTGGGCTCTGGGATAAAGGGGTTGAAATCTGCATGGGACTGAAATCTGGGTACAAAATTAACCAGTTTTATAACTAAAAATTCAGTAGACTTTTTCAAACCTAAGCTTACTCACTTGTAAATTGGACATAATTGTATTCCTTTCCTCATACAGAGGTTGTAAGAAGTAAAATAGAGAGAGGACCAGAGGAGGGGTAGCTGTTAGTTTAATAAATTCAGCATTTCCTAAAAGCTTAGCTAATTATGTTCTTGCTCTCACTGGGTTAGTTAGGGTCTTTATAAAGCCTTCTAAATTCCTCCATAGTCTTCCTACATTTTGGCACATGGTCTATCTCATGGCCAATTGAAAGCCCGTTAGGTTAAAGTACAAATAAAAACAACAAAACAAAACAAAACAAAACAAAACAAAAAACTTCTTTGTGGAGTTTTGAAGAGTAAAGCCAACAAGTCATTGTGTTCATTGGATTTTTGATTCTAAGGATGTGACCCCAGAGAAATTTGGACCCACATTGAGAGGACTTCTATGGATTTTGAATTTTTATTGATTTAAACATATCTCATTATCATTTCATTATCTTTTCCCATTTTCAGAAAGCTCTGTAATACCAAGAAACTTTCCCAGCTCCCAATGAGCTATTCAAGAAGCACAGCTAGGCAAGTACTCATTGTCTCCAAGGAAAACTGCTCTATTTCCTTCTTAACTCCATAATTTCATTTAATACTTGCTTGTCAAAGCTGATGGAATTCCACAGCCCTGATTCCTGTCTGCTAGGTTCAGACTGACATTTTCTATTTCTACAAATCCTTTGGTAGTAATAGAAATAAGAACTCTTCATTTTTCCACCTAAATAATTTTATTCTCACCCCGTGGAGACACTCATCTTTAACTAGTTAATAGAATAAGGCAAATCTATTTCTCATGTGTGCCCAGGACATAGGACTGTGAAGTTGGACTGCTGATTTGGTCCAGTTTTGCTTGGTACATGCAGAATAAGCCTTTTTTTTTCCACACTAGAACCCTATGCTTGACTGCAGCCAGGAGCCCTTATTGCATTCTGTGTGTATGTCACGGAATTCTGAGCATTCAACAGTAATGACTCTGAAGTCACATTTCTTTTCAATGGCTTCATCTCCGGAAATTCATCTTTCTAATTTCTGCTGTTCGGAATCCCAGCAGAGTTATGATGAGTTTAAGTGTTCATCAGTTAATGTCAAAACTCTGACTTGGGGTGGTGAACACACAATACTATATACAGATGATGTGTTATAGAATTGTACACCTGAAACCTATATAATTTTATTAACCAATGTCACCCCAATAAATTCACTAAAAAATCCCTCAATGTAACACCTTCAGAACTGCCTTTGACAACCACTGGAATACAAAATGAATTCACTAACGATCAGTTACGGAGCAGAAAGAGTCTCAGGAATTACTGATAATGGGACATTTAGGCTCAGCTCATAAAATATTCATAGATTTTTAAAATGGGAGTTTAAAAAAATGGAGCACAGAGTAAAATAAAAGCAGAAAGGATAGTCACATGACAGAAGGATGCTGGAACTAATTTTTTCCCCAAATTTCAAATATTTCTCTCCTTTTGGTTAACTATAATTTACCCTGGTATTATTAGAGAAAAAACAGAGGTATCTGAAATCTCAAGTATCTCAGAAGTCATATTTTCTTTGTATTTATTTTATTGGTATGGTAAAAAACATGGACATTTCTGTTACTTCTAAGTGCTTTGAATCAATTCTATATAGATGATTTTCAACAGAATGGGCTTACTTTCTTACTTTCTTACTACTAATGTAATGTATTCCCATGCAAGTTCTCATGCTCCATTCCTGCTTTATTACAAATGTGTCATGAACTGATAGAGCCTTGGACAACTGGCCTGGCCCACCCAAGGGAGACTTCCAGTGCTCTTATACTGAGTGTTTGGGGCTCAACTCCAAGCAGGACTGCATGGCTCTCTGTCTCTTTTACATAGGAAGTACACAGACTTTTTATGGTTTGGTACGAAAAATCTTTATTTTTATTTTGACAGACAGATGCATACATTACTGTAGTGTCATGGAGCACACATATGTACAAGTTGATTAGATACTGCCAACAGGTTTTTACATTGCTTTTCCAGCAGAGTCCCCAAATGGAAGTACATGCACATCCTCACTGATATTATCTCTAGAACACTTATTCATTATTTCACTGTGTCCTGCTAGTTCATTGGGACCCCTGACTGAGTGCACAACCCTTAGCGTGCTGTAGGAGGTCCACTGAAATCTGCCCTGTTTTTATGGTCTCCTTCCATCATGAACTCTAATTCTAAATGTTACGACAAGCATCAGCGTTCTGAGCGATCTGTGCTCTTTCTTTCACACTTCCAGTCTTCTTTACACAGTGTTCTTTACAGTGCCTGGGTGCTCTTTACCTTTCTGTCACCCTAAAAAAATGTTTTTATTAGTGTTGGGAAAAGTCAAGTTCTTTCTCCTTTGCATTCTTGTAGTACTTACTACTCTCTTACAGCGTTTATGACATTTGTGGAAGTTGTTTCCGCATCTGACTTTTGCATCACTTTATCTGTCAGCACTTAGGAATGAAACCAGGCAATACATAAAGATTAAATGAAACAGAGCTCAATGCCTGTTTCTTAAATGAGAGAATGAGCCCATGAATGACCAAGAACTGCTCTTATACAATCCTTGCCACCCCCTGCCCCTCAATTTTATTCGCCAGGGCAAATTGGGTTATCATAGAGCAAATTCAAATTCATAGAGTCCTAAGGCAAGAAGAGAACTTAGAGTTTCACAAGTTATTTCATGTCTCCAAATGCCAGTGGAGTCTATTTACTATGCCAGATAGAGCCAGTCGTATGTGCTTATTTGGGTAGCTGGTAGATGTGCAATTTGATTTTTGAAGATTCTTCTTCTCTTGGCTCCTCTATATTCCCTCCCCAGTAAGAGATGCCTACAATGTCTGGATTATAGGAAAAGTTAACACACAGATATAGTCACTCATTTCTCAAAGTGTATTGCATGGAATGTGTTCTGAGATTCTTCCTGAGTAAGTGATTCCCTGGGCAACTAACTTTGTGGACTATGCCAGGCTATGCCAATCAAGTCTTCAAGGAAGCAAATGTCAAAATGGAATTAGGCACACAAGAGATTTATTGTGGATTTATCTGAAGAATAAAGGGGAAGAAGCAGGCACAGGAAGAAAAGGAGAGGGAGAAAGGAGGAGAATTGGGTTGGCAGAATATCAGATTATAAAGCAGTGCTAAGAAAGTTTCAATGATGGTGGGAGCTCTAGAGCTGAAGTCACCTGTTAGAAGAGTCCCAGGTCCCATGGGAATGGGCTTGCACTGGTACCCACACTATGCACTGCCAGAGAAAAAATGTGTTCTCAGCACAAGAATAGTGATGGATCCAGAGGGCTGGCAGCTGAGACTGTCATTCACTCAATTTTGCTCCCTGCAGCAGGAGGTCTGAGAGGCACATTTTCATGGTAGTGACACAGGCTCTATTCTAAAGATACTTTTTATTTAATCTTTATGGCAGACCTATGATAGCAGTAAGCTTTATTATTATATTCATTGTATAAGACATAGGGAGGCTAAGTAACTTTGCCCAAGACCCTAGTGACGATCTAGCATATGGACCTAATCAGTCTGGCCCCAGGGCCTGTGAGCTTAACCACTGCATTATATTGTTTCACAATATCCCCTTTTGGAGAATCATAATGCACCTTCGTAATACCCCACTCTCTTATTGCTGTATCAGCCTTTTATTTCACAATGTGTATAACCAAGGCTTTTAGAAGTCCCACAGTGAAAACCTGTCTAAATTTGTTTAGTCAAGTGTTTGTCAAATTTATTTGCCCATGGAATCCATAGTTCATAGTAGCAGTGTTCTTTAAAATACATTTGGGAAAATATTCTCAGTTTTAAATAATCAGCAACCAATTCTTTTCAAAGAGCAAGGCTCTATGGGAGTTGAAGGAGACACTGTGAAAGCTGAGCACCTAGGTTGGCAGAGATAAGCTGTCATAAAGGCAAAGGGAGCAGAACTTGAGATTCAGCAGAGCAGAGTTTATGCCTTATCCCACCACTTTCTTGGGGTTGCTTGGTTTGTTAACCATTCAGTTTAGCCTGTTTTTTAGCTGTCAATCATAAATCATAGTGCTGACTTCCCAAGGTTGTAATAGAAATTAAGTACGAATTTATATAAAGGTGCTTATCCCAGTGCTTGGCACATACAGCTGCTATCAAATATTAATTTCCTTCCTTGGTTCTCCCTCATAGAAAGACAAACTTAATTGACCCTTTAGCAGAGGGCCAGTTCTTGAGTCAGAGAACTATGCTTGCCTGGCCAATGTGCCGTATCTCTTTGCTTCAGGGTATTTATTGAGAAAATTAATTGGAAACAGTGTTTTATGTTGCAAAAGGAATTAGGGAAAATGTTTTTGTGGATTTGAGAGAGATCTATATTTGGAATTTGGTTATAATCTAATAGGACCGGTCTTTTAACATATCCCTTGGAGGACAAGAGAGCTTAAAAGAATAGTTGTGTTCCCCCTGGCTTTCCTTGGATTGTAAAGATAAAAGTTGAACACCCAGGAATAAAAAGGGGAAAGTCAGAGGAACTGTTGGTACTGAAGGGAAGGTGGGCAGACAGGCTGCTGGATTCCCCTTCCTTGGAAAGGAAGCTCTGGCAGGTCCCTGTTTGCCTGTCTCTGCTAGTCCTTTCTCTCCTCACCTGCTCTGGGACTCTCTGGGCAGCTCTAGCCAATGGGCTCCCCACTTCTGTGCTGTGTGTGGGGATGGCTGTGAACAGGCTCAGAGCATTAGGACTTTCTGCACACGAGGGGACATAACATTGGTGACTTGATCACTTGCCACTCTCACTTTTCCTGTAATCCCAACGGTATGAAACAGCCCACTGCTCCTTCACTTTTCGCCTGGAAACTTTGCATCCTTCTCCCTCCTGGGCTCCGATGGGCTCTCAGGGAAGGCTTCTCCTCCTCTGGCCCTTCTTTTGTCACCGGCATTCCGCATTTCACATCTTCTTTTCTGTCCCTGGGTTGGATCCGTTCTTCCTTCTGACCCTTCCTCTTTGTCCCTTCTCCACTTTGCACAAGTTATTCATATGACAGTCCCACCCCTTTTCCCTTCTAGGCTTCGGTGCTTTTCCAGGCTTTCCCCTTGCTTCACACATGCTGGCATTTCAGTGTCTTTAGTCTGTAAGGTTGGCCTGGGTCAGAGATGCTCCCTGCCAGAAGGCAAGGGTGCTGGCTTCTGAACACACGTCAATCTGAAACTGGTTCTGGCCTTTATATGTTTTCTGGCACAAAGAGACAGTTACAGCAAAGAACAATAAATGGGCTGCTGGGAGAATTATATGACCAATCCCTTCTCTCTACCCCGAAGAGACCAGATTTTACTTTTGAGCCCTACAGACTCTTTCTTGATTAAAAATCTTTTATTTTTTCAGAAGTAGCAGGTTTATCTTAGTTCTCCGTTTTTGTTTTCAAATTCCACTGATCCTTCAAGGTTCAATGCACATGCTGCAGCACCTGGAAGGATTCTTTGATCTCCCTGTCGGAGGGAATGCCTCCCTCCCTCCTGTTCTCAGGGCCTCCCTGGTGGCCCTCCACCTGAGTGTGGTTCTGTGGCAGCTGGGTTCGCTGTCAGCCCCCTAAGGGCATCTTCTTCAAATCTGCAGCCCCTGGCTCAGCCACACAGTCTTGAAAGAAAAATGATTCTCAAGCTTTAGTCACTGAGAGACGGTATATACAAACAGACAATGGCCAGACTGTACATGACAAAAGAACCTGACCCACAGTCTCTGCAGCAACCAGCCTGGGAAGTCAAACCACGAGCTATGCAGCAATTAGCACAGAATAGTCAGAACGTAATCAGTGACTGCCGGCTTCACCAATTTTTGCCCCCTCTTCCAACTCAGGGCCAGCCAAGAAATGAATTTTGTTTCCTCACCAACCGCTTAGGACATCTCACCTCTAGTTAGCCTCCTCATATTAACAACCTCCAACTGGGGCGTACCGCAGCTTTCCCTTTTCTCCACTATAAAGCTTTCCTACTCCCTCGCTTGCCTTTCAGTTGCCACCAAATGTAATTGGTGGTGGCTGACTTCCTTGTCTAACAGATTCTGAATGAATAGCCTTTGCTTGTTCTCATGTGGATGGTCTTCATTTATTTCTACATGGCATAATAATTAATGGGAGATCTTGTTAAAACATAGATTGCTGAGTTCTAACTTCCAAGATTCTAATTAAGTAGGTATGGGGTGGGGCCTGAGACTCTGCATTTTTTAACGAACCCCCAGATGACCTTGAGTAGCACTGAGATGGAGTGGTCAGATGAATGGGGTACTATTATAAAATACTAATTTATGTTCTTCTCTCACCAAATTTTCTTTCCCTTTGCTTTGCTCCCCTCCACACAGGGAGGCTATCCTGAGTTCAGTATCTCAAGGGAGAAGAGAGGCAAGCAGAAAGGAAATATTTAGGGACTTTTCTCTTGTTTTGTGTTTCACCAAAATTCAAGTTTTTAGGGTAGTGGTTCTTAACCTGGGGCTATACATCCTGCAGGGGACATTTTATACAGTACAATTCTGCTTGTCCCAACTAGGGGTGTCTTGTGGGCACGTGCAGGGTGCTACTAAATGTTCTGTAATCAACAGGACGAGCCTCCACCAACAGAGAATTATCTGTTCAGAATGTCAGTAGTTCCACGGCTGAGAAATCCTGCCTGGTATAGAAGAGTGGAGAGGCACAGATCAAATGTAAGGAGTTGGAGGCAGCGATGGTTTCCCTCAGTTCCTGGGATTCCCTGGGTTGGCGGAGTAAGGGCACAAGGGGAGCGATGAAGGGTATTTCCCTCTGTGGAAGGGCCTATACCACGTTCCCTGGACAGGCGTCTGGGGAGAAAGAAGGACGTAGAGGGGGAGGACTGCAAGTTGAGTCTGGATCAATAGGGACAGTTGGACAGCTTCAGAGAGATGACCACACCCTCCCCCAAAAGGCATTATCCCAGCGTAGTGGGGCGGGGTGGGGGGCGCGGCTGCGGGGGTGGGGAGGGGAGAGAGAGAGACAGAGATAGTTGCTGTAGCATGACCATGCCAGGTGAGTAGACAAAGGGATACATCAGGGGTAGATGATGGACAGATGACCAAAGGCCAGATGGGAGGGCTCCTGGAGGACAGTGAGTACAGAGAACCAGAAATAACTTCCTCTTCCTGCCTTGTGCTTTGAAATCCCCTGAAACCTAGATGCAGCCTGGGGAAAAGTGGAATGATGGACCTTAACAGGCTGAAATTAATTTTCCAGTTAACCAGGGCCTGTGGGAAAATAAATCTTTCTATATTCTGTGTTCATGGATACTCTGCTCCGCTTCAGAAACCTCGTGTGTGTATTCAGGATAATATTAATAAATATGGATATTAAAAACTTAACAGGGTCCAAAACAGAAAATAAGCTGAATTAGAGAAAAATAAAGAGAATATTTTCTGCACTGGAGTTTTTGGCCTGAGCTGCTGATAGTCAAAACTGTCCACCCCCACATTCAGGCTGGACAAGAACTGAAGCTGCGCCTTCCTGTTCACAAATGTGACGTTGTACTACCCCCCCCATCTTCATTAGCACAACTTTTCTCTTTAGGCAAATGTTTGAGTGTTCATTATGGAAATTTCCCAAAAGACTCTGAACTTTTCAATGAAAAACATCAATGGACGGTGTAAGCTCTAAATTCTTTTAAATCTTTCTCAAAATCTGCACCTTATTGTTTCCACCTGTCTTGGACTGCTGTATTGTAATTCTTGCACGACCCTAATCAGGCCCCAAAGGTGACCCTTCAGTCCCCCATGAAAGACCTGCCTGAAGTCAGACCTCCACTTCTCAGTACATTCTGACCTTACGGTCTCCATTTATGACACTGCCCAAGCAGGTCCAGGTGTTTTCTCCCTCAATCGTGGTAAGCAATCCACCCACCTTCATCATCAACATGCAGAGCCAACCTACCATGCTTGGCGACCGCAGTGACAACTGTCAAAAAAAATTGAACTGAGTAAATTTGAAGATCTAATTGGCTTATTAAGCAATTCATCAGGCTTGCGTCCCTTGAATGAATCAGGCAGCATCCCTTCTAGCAACTAGAAGGGTCGTACAGAATGGCAGGTTTTTATAGGAAGAAGGATGAGGCAAAAGAGCTATTAGCAAAAGAAAAGGATTATTTTACACCAGGGCATTTTATTTTGGGGGTTGAAGAAGGGAATGACAAGGATTTTTGTCACGCAGATTGCCTCTTCTCACTGTGGGGTGGGTGGGTGGAGAGGGCTCTGGTGACAGATTACCTTGAAGAGCCCGACCAGAAAACTCCAGACTGGTTGATTAAAATTACATTTCTGGGACAGGTTGAAGCTACAATTAGATCAGGTATTAAATCTAGGTATGGCGTTGCCATTTTGGGCCTGTAGTTTTCTCTTTAACAAAACAATCAAGGGATGCCATCTCTGCACCCAGTGTCTCCCGTTTTCCGAAGGCTAACTTGTGTCCTCAGGCCACCTGGTTGCCTACAACAGCCCATACACAGGACTGACGGAACTGCTGTGTGCCTGGCATGGGCTCAGTTTGTCCAATGCACTTTGGCGGATTGCAGACGGAGTCTTCGTTGTGCCTGGAGACTAGGAGGCAATGACTAGCAGAGGCAGGCAGTTTGGTTCACAGGGCTTTTATCTAGTTGGGTGCTTCTGGGATTCATGGTATACCTGCATAGGTTGATTATTTTGGAGGAAATACAGTTAAAGACAAAAATATTCTCCCAATCCAGAAGACATCCACAAAGTGATAGGAAAAAAAAAGTTTTAGGATCGAGTATTAAGCTAGAATGTGATGCTCATCACAGGACATCTGCTAAGAGATGGCCAAGACAGAAAGGAACCTCGCCCCTTTATACAGCCAAGCAGATACATTTCATTACATCCATGTTCTCAAGATAAATGATAACTTGTTCTCAAGTAAGAGAACTTGATAGAGCTCTTGGTCACAAATAGTTCACCCTCACTTAATCTTGTAATTGCGGTGGTCATCTGTGCTAGCTAATTGACTTCACCTAGAGGAAAAACAAACTTCTTGAGTCGTTATGACAGAGGTAGTTTTGCAACTTGGAACAAGGCACCTATCAAAGTTGGCTTCTAGCCTATCTCCCTTGATGTTTGCATTTCAAAAGGTAGTTCTCAGGTCTTTGAAAAAGACATCTCTGGGTTATAAAGCTGACAAAAGTCTCATCTAGTTTTCAAAAAGATTTATATAGATTTCAAAGAGATGATAAAGTACATACAATTTTATGTTTTCTAAAGTTAATGCTCTAAGGAAAAAGAGAGGAGGGGAATCTTTTTATTTTCAACAGGGATAATTAAGCCTCTTATTTAAAATTTTTCTTTGTCCTTCCATTAAGCATTGATTTGACTGAAATGGCCAGTCTGCTACATTGGTTATTTCATCTGTGTGGGAGAAAATCTATGATTTTGTGTTGCAAATACTGGCCAGCAGAATTCGTATGCCATGGCAGGCATGTAAATAAATTCACATGGAATATGCTGGACTAGAAAATCTGGGACCACGCGACCCTTCACTCATCATTGGGAGAGGCCTTGAGCTATGCCCCAGTCAGCTTTTATTGTTCTTGGGCACATTACATCAGAATGGTCTTCATTAACTATGCATAGATTGCAGATTTACATTAGGTGGTAGACATCCAGGAAGGTGCTTCAAAAGGGGAGATATGCAAATGGAAAGACAACAGGTTTCTTGCAGAACTGGAAAGGATTAGCAATACAGGTCTAAGGAAGCTAGGCATGCATTAGCATAAGTTCTTTTGATCCAGAGAGAGAGAGGTTTTAGCATGAGCAAGCTTTAATTCTAAGAAATAGACTATCCTGATTCCCCACAGGAAATCCCGCTGTCACACACGTGGGGCCTGCTCGCCATCGTATGTTCCACTGGAGCTTTCTCTTAGATGTGAAACATTAGGGCTACATTTCCCATGGTGAGAGGCATGGACTTGCTTTAATTTTGCTTTGTACTTTCTAGAACCCATCTTCAGGGTTATCTAATTCTAGACTTCTGTTGTCTTTGCACTATTTTGCTGTTCTGTAAGTTGTAGATACCTGAGAGCAATGCAAAATCATTTCTCTCTGTAGACATGCGAATTTTGTCTTGTCTAGTAGAAGTTCAGTCGACTCTCCTCCCCTGCTGTGGAAGACACCAGTTTTGCCTCCATCTGCACATTCATTGTGCTCTTCCTGATCAATAGGTGTGTCTCGTTTGGCTGCTCCTTTGAACCAGATTCCTATCTTGCTAGCTTCCTCAATGAACCTTTAACACGCGTTCATTTTATATCTGTATGAGAGTCAGAATTTTACCTTTTTTGAAAATTACCCCTTAACACCTGGCACAAATCCAGTCTTATCAGCATTCCCAAGTTCCATTCTCAGCTCTAAACTTGGCTGTATGACTTTGGAGAGATCCCTGTGTTAACAAACTATTCACTTTTTCGGTGCTGATTAAGAACCAATAGAAATGGACACTGATCAGGAGTGGAACCAGGTCAGACGTCTCTGACGGCTCTAGACATAACTGCTGTGTAACCTAGTTTATCCAGTCGAGAGAATGGGATATATTTTATTCGCATGTATTCCAGTAGTGGCCTTTGATGTCCTTTATATTTGATGGTCATTCTTTTATTTGTCTAATGGACTTTATTCTGATATCCAGGGAGAAGGTGATATTTGTTCATCTTCTTGCTCTATATAGTGTTATGGGTTATTTGCTTTTTACTGTTCTCAAAATGGCATCAGGATTTACAATCTGATTCTCTTGGTTCAGTGAATCTCATAGCCCCTGTCATTGGCAGTGCTCCCCTGCCTGGGGTTTCTGAGGGAGCCAAATAATAATAATGACAGTAATGATTTTCCCAGGCGTTGCAAGATGCTGTACATGATGTGGGGAGTTTGTTTTCTGATACCAGCAGAGGACAGGCATTCAATCTGAAGCATGAGATATGATGAACTCACTACTGTAATAATGAAGAATGAATTTTCCATTGACTTTCTCATTATTGGAGCTCCGTATTTGATTCCTAGCTTGTCACTTAGTAGCTGCATTGCCTCAGGCAAAGTTAATCTCTCCAAGCATCAGTTTGCCTATTTGTTAAATGGGGATAATAAGGATGGTATTGACCCCCAGAGCCTTTGTCCTCAGCCCTTTGTCTGTCTGCAGTGTCTTTCCTCCCCACAGCTGCCCAACAGTGTCAGCTCGAATGACATTTTCTCAGGGAGAGTTTCCCTCTCTCCCTTCCTGTTATATCTCTCAGAGCATCTTAACTTATTTCTTTTTAGTCACACTGTTCACAGTTTGTAATCATGTACGGATGAGTGTGTATATTCAATTTTTGCCTTTCCTTCTAGGGTGTACGATCCATGAGGGTGTAGGGGAGGGAGGGTTTTACCACCCTATGCCTAGCACCTTATACTGTGCCAAACAAGGAGTCTGTGCTCAGTAACTACTTGTTGAATGAGTACATGAAATATTTAGAATGGCATCCAAAACAGAGACACGCATAAAAAAAAGTTGGTTATTCTCATTGTTGCATTCAAAGGAAGAAATTCAGGGCATTTAAAAGGCAGTAGATAGAAAAAAGCCTCTTTTAGATATTCAGATAAACTAGGAATATCTTTTAGCATAACCTTATTCTACATGATATATATTCTCTATTTCCCACTATCTGTTTAAAAATTGCATGCTATACCAGAAAACTCTGAAAAGCTATTAATTTCTGCCTTGGCGTCTCATATTATATTCTATATACTGAGCATCTCGCGTGCTGATGGTATCTGCCTGATCATCGAATTAATTTTTATCAAAAACTGAAAAGGCAATTGAAATGATTTCTTGACTCAGATTTGCAAAGCTCTGTTCCAGGGTGCTATTAATTCTGTAAATGCTACTTAGTGAAAACAAACAGAACAATGATTTAAAACACTTCTGCATTCTCTTCTGGTGCATTGCATCCCAGATTACTGTTATGCCATGAGACAAGCCATACAGTGAAAACAGAAACACTGGGAGACCATGAGAAATTCTTTTGTTCTTTGAGACCATTCTTTTGAGAGAGTTAATTCACTAAAACCCTGGTTTCTACTTCTATTTTTGCCCATGAGGTGAAATGTATTTTCAGGGAGTCGATACAATTGGGACATTTTATTCCTCCTAAACTCAAATTTAGTCTGCTCAAAAGGCAAGCTTTAAATGAAAGCCATGATTTCCCTTTTGGCTCCATGCTGGGGATTTCAGAAGCGAGCTGGTGCTCCCGCACTGATGTGTGCACACAGGTCCCATTCATGGTGGTTGGGGCTCTGAGTGTGTAAAAGGTTAGATCTGCAGGTGGAAGCTCAACCTTGCAATGTGGAGCCTCCACAGGTGACTCTCCCATCCAGGGAGGCACAAAGCCTCCAAATCTGCCAGTGTCTTCAATGACCTTCCTAAATGACACATCACTGTCTTTGCTGCTCAACATGAAGCATCCAGTCCATTACTAACTCTGAGAGGCTCCACATTAGAATAGAAAGGAATCAGGTCAGAGGTCATTCATTCCAACTCCTTCACGTTGTAGAAACGGGAAGTGTGGCTGGCTCTGAGAGGTTCAACATGCCACCAGAACCATCCCACGGGCGAGAGGACCCAGATCCCCAGTTCCTGGGTGAAAGTCCCCAGTCCCCAACACTGCCTTTGCAAATGAAGGCAAAGGTCTTGTCTTTTCCTTTTATGTTTTAAAATATTTTTTCTTTTTTAAAAAAGTGTACCATGTCTTTTTATTTAAAAAATTTTAATAGTTTTTTTTAATTGTATTTTTCCATTACTTAATGCTTGGGGTTTGGAACCTGCAGAGAGGAATGCAGTTTGCACCCCTTCACAGTTGTTAGTTGTTCTTAGCAAGTCAGTCTGTTCCCAAAACAGTTCCACAGGGGTTCTTGCAAAATGACTGAGGTCCTTGTAGCCTGGAAGTGAAGTAAAAATAAAAAACACGATTAAACATTCTTTTTAATCAAAATCTGCCCACGTCCACATTCTGGTGGCTTTGAATCTCTTCAAAAGCTAATGAAAATTGCCAGGGTATTTTTTTTTATTGTTATTCTATTACAGTTGTCCCAACTCACCCCCCTCCCGTTCCTCCCCTGCCCTGTCCCCCTTGCTCCCACTGTCAATTTTGAAGTAGTCATATAATAATATGTAAGTGAGGAAGTCCAGTAGAATCATACAGAGTTTCTACAAAAAGGCTTATCAAGCCTCACTTTTCAGTGAGCTGTTTTGTTCAGAAATTATGATTATTTTTCTTTTCTTATCACCATAATTTCATGTTGGGCTCCTTTTTCTGTTGTTATACCTACTGCTGTGAAGGGAATAGCTTCTATGTCAGATAATGGGCTGCCTGCCTTGGGTAAAGCCCTCCAATCTTACTCCATTCATGCCATTTACACGAACCCTTTCTCAAGTAAGAAGGCCTCCTGACAAATTACCTGTATCTTAGCCTTTTAAGGCAGAAGCAAATCTTCTGGGTTCTTGAAAAACACTGTGTGCACAGCACATAGAATCCTGGGTTATTTAAAACACATCAGAAATATATTGAAGCACTAACGAACCTCTTACTCACGGGTGTCTGAAATAGGCTAGAGGGTTTCTTTTCTCAAAAAATTCACTAGAGGCAGCTAAGCTGGGAGATAATCTTCCAGGTAAATTGGCAGACAAATACACTGAGTCCTGTGAGGTGAGTGTCTTCACTGGGCCCTTATATTTGGAATTATGTTCACCTTCTTTTCTCAGATCCTTTGATACTCAGCTTAGTCTCATGTGGTGAGACATTTCAATGTGTAAAAGGAACCCTAACATTTTTACTTTTCAAAACCAAAGTCTTAGATCAAAAAAGGTTGCATATCCCTTAACATTTAAAATTTTCATCCACAGCAGTATTCTGAAAAGTCCAGATAGAGGAAAAGCATTCTACTGCCTAAGCTTGATAATACCCCGTAAACGTGGCTGCTCTGAAAACATAGATGGTTATTATTTTTCTCCTGTGTTCATGGAGCCAAACATATATTTCTTCATTTTGGTTTCTCAATATTTATGTTCTAAACTTACTGTCATTTTGAATTTCTTCCTAGATGTGAGCACCAGGATGCTGCTATTTCCTCCACCCTTTATGTGTTTCTTCTTGTACCACTTTGGGGCCTCCCTTTTCAGCGCCCCGAATCCTGGACTTCTGGGCATGTCTGACTATTGCCGACATGGAAGGTCGGGCAGATGCCCGTGTGCCCGTGTGACTCCCATCAGCCCAGCAAGATGTCCACATTATCAAGCAAATGACCCACTGCTTCTCAGGCAGGCCGTTTTCTGTTCTTGCCATTTGCACCATCTCAACACTTACTCAGTCCACGATGCCCTCTGGCTTACACAATAACAGAGCCTCATTTTTGGTCTCTCAATCTCATTGCTTTCCTCTTGCCACTCTTCTTATAACTGTTAAATTCTTATTTTAAAAAATAACTTGGTTCCTGGCTGGGCGGCTCAGTTGGTTGGAGTGGCATCCCATACACCAAGAGGTTGTGAATTTGATTTTGGTCAGGGCACATACCTAGGTTATGGGTTTGATCCTTGGTTGGGGTGTGCACAGGAGGCAAATGATTGACGTTTCTCTCTCACATACATGTTTCTCTTTCTTCCTTCCTTTCTCTCTAAAGTCAGTAAAAAAACATATCCTTGGGTGAGGATTAAAATAAATCAATAAGTAAGTAAATAAACAAATATAATAACAGATCAGACTATTATGCTGCTAAAAACATTTTGATATTTTAGGGATAAAAACACTCAAACTCGCCCGGCTGGTGTAGCTCAGTGGATTGAGTGTGGGCTGGGAACCAGAGGGTCCCGGTTCGATTCCCAGTCGGGGCACATGCCTGGGTTGCGGGCCAGGTCCCCAGTGATGGCCATGTGAGAGGCAACCATACATTGCTCTTTCTCCCTCCCTTCTCCTCTCTCTGAAAATAAATAAATAAAAAAAAATCTAAAAAAAAAAGACAAACAAAAAAACACTCAAACTCCTCAGTGTGGTCTATCATAGCCCACTGATCTGTCCCCTTTCTACCTCAACATCAGTAAATTCTTCTTTTCCTTACCTTTTCACTTCAGTTTCTTATTTCCAACTTTTGAATGCAGAAGGCTCTCTTTGGAGGCTGGCTGGACTCGCCTTTCTCAGTTCTTCAAAGGCCTGACTCTTCCTATCCTTCAAGTTTCTTTTGCATTGTCTTTTTCTCAGAGGTGACAGCAGAGGTGGCCGAATCCCCAACAACATTTGTGTTCCATTTCTGTAGCGTATAGTCTTCGGGAAGTGGCCAGCCCACCAGGGACTACATTTCCTAGTTCCTCTTGCATCTGGACAGGTCCTGTGAACACTTTTCACCAAGTGATGTGACCTTCTCTGTGCTGACTGATGGGTTTAAAAAGTGGCCTTAGCTTTTCTATCTTCTCTGTTCCTGTCCAATAGTTGAAAAAAAAAAAAAAGGCCTCTGAGAGGTTCTAGGAGAGGACAGAGGCAGAGGGGATGAAAGGAGAGGGGCCTGGGCTTCCTAATCACTCTGTGGAGCTGCCTACTAAACAACTGCATGGGTTGTACGTGAGAAATAAAAGTCTGTGGTGTTAAAACACTGACATTTTGTAGTTTATCTATTCTCATAGCCTCTAGCATTACCTTAAACTAAACTGAAGGCCTTCCCTAAACACTAAGAAGGGATATCCACTCTCTCCAGTTTGGGAAAATTTCCCAAGCAGTTCTGGAACCAACCTCTAAAGGAGGAAAGTGCCCAGAGACTGAAGAAAGAGGCTGACAACTCTGGAATGAAACAAAGTTTATTAAGGGAACTTTTAGATAGAAGCAGAGTCTTGGGCAACAGTAAGATGGTGGATCTTTGTTCCCAAAATGGGATGGGGGCTTTATGCATATGTATATGTATGTGTATGTGTGTGTGTGTGTGAATGGGTATGGGTATGTGTAGATATAGATATAGATGAAAAGGTATACATATGCATATATTCTATAGGAACACAGGTGGTTTTTAACTAGTGGCAGAAGCTATATATTCCTACAGCAGTAAGCAACTTAATGGGCTTACTTACCTACGCACAAACATTCCGTTGTGGTGATACAGGCCCACCCCTCCTGGGGTGAACTGGTGGTCACTGAGAACAGCTTGCTTCTTTAGACGGCGCTGGCCAGGTCAAGCACTAGAAACTATTTTACCTAACGCTCCCCACCTCTCACTGTTCTCTTTCACTGCACCTTTTACATTTTCTTCACGGCACCTATGATAAGTTATATATTGTTGTGTTAATGCTCCTCTTTTTTTATCTCCCCTAGGCTATATATTCCATGTGGGTGGGAAAAGTATCTATGTCCAGTGTCTAATACAGTGCCTAGAACATTAATAGGTACTCAATAAATGTCAGTAGAATGAATACATGAGAGAGCAGAGAAAAAAGTAAAAGTGGTAGTGAAGCTAAAAAAGGTACAAAGAGAATAGGTATTAGCCCCCCACCCTGGGCTCAAGAGTGGACACGTGAGGAGTTAGGGAAGCTCCAGTGGTGAAAATCACTTACTCAGTAGTTTGCATACCGTTACAAATTATGTTAGCAGACAGAGTGACTAAATCTTGCAACAATATAAGTGGTTAGCAGGTTGTAGAGACAATGGAAGTAATCATTATATTCTTTGCTTATAAAGTTCTTTACTGTTTAAAAATGAAGTTATAGTCTCTAGGTTCTTGCAAATGGCCTAACATTTGTTAACTCAGATGACACAATGGGAAATAAAAATACTTGCTTATTTTAAGATCCCTGTATCTCTACTAGGGCGTATGAAATTGATATAATATCTAGATGGTAAACCGGATGTCTTAGTTGGTTAGGGCTAACATAACAAAATACAGGCTTAACCTCGTTATATTGCACTTTGCTTTATTGTATTTAACAGATGTTCTGTATTTTACAAATTGAAGACAGGACCCTTTGCCAGCAAAAAGATCACAACTCACTTTAATGTGATACTTGCTTTATTGCAGTGGTCTGGAACCTAATGAGCAATATCTCTGAGGTATCAGATTGGAAGGCTTAAACAACAGAAATTTATTTTCTCACAGTTCTGAAGGATGGAAGTCCAAGATCAAGGTGCTGGTAGATGTGGTTTCTTTTAAGGCCTTTTTGGATGGCCGATGATTGTGTGCTCACGGGGTCCTCACGGGCCTTTTCTCTGTGGGCACATATTCCCAGTGTCTCTTCCTCTTCTTGTGAGGGCACCGGTCACATGGAATTTAGGCTTTAGCTTTATGACCCTTGCTTAATCTTTATTAAGATTAAAAAATATTACCTTTCTAAAGGCCCTCTCTCCAAATACAGTCACATTGGGGGTTAGGGCTTAAACAGATGAATTTGGTGGCAGGGGTCGGGGGGCATAACAGTCTATAACAGCAGAGAAACTTCCCAAATGAGAAAGTTAACTCCAAAGATTTTAGAGTTAGAATCATCTCCAGAAAATTGAGGGACTCTAGGCTAAGTTTCACGGTGTATTTTTGAACCTCATCTTTAAAAAAGTTTCTATGAATGCCATGAGTCCTATATAAAAAGGGCCAGTAGGTGCTACTCAGCACCTGGAGGTTTACCCAGGCTCCACCTCCAATAGCCCAGTGGGCACGTTCTCGTTCTATTGTTGTCCATGTGGCATTACTGCTGGGTCCCAGCTCTCTGCTGGGCCTTTTTGCACAGATCCCTCAGAGTCCTTGCTTGGCTTTTAAATTTGTTTTGAGCATCGCCCTAAGTTTGTCACCCTGCAACCTCAGGCCATTGAAGTTCGCTCCTGTCAGCCTAGGCTTACCTCTCTGGCTCTGGCTTATCTGAACGAGAGATTGGATTTCAGTCATGGAAAGTAAACTCCAGCTATTTTGTACTTACAATAGGAGAAACCCAATTTGAATTGAATTAGATTAGTGAAAGACTGTAATTATAGATCCTTTATAGAAAAACACCATCTTATTAATTTGAGACTTGCATAATGAATGGCAAAATCTGTCCAGAGTCTATGCTATTTCTAGGCTGTCAGGAATTCAAGATGTTGGGTGTGCACCGTGCAGTAACAGCGTTGGAGAGCTAGTCGCACCCAAAGGGTAGTTATGTAAGTGTTTTCTGATCCTTGAAAGTGAAATTGAGTATTAGCAAATTATGAAATGCAATGACAACCTTGAAGAAATAAAAAAAGTTATAAATTTTATGCCAGAAACACCCTAGTTTGTCAATTCCATGCCTCTCTCAACTCTCTGTTACTTATATATTGCTGAATAAATAGAAGCCTCACCTGTTTCTTATGGAAAGGACATGCAGACATTGCTTCCAGCTACAGGAGACAAAAAACTTACTAATGTTTGAAATACCCATTGAAGTTTTGTAGAAGGCAGATGGTTAGAAGTGTGCTATATTTGAACTTTAAAATTGCTTTGAAGAAACATACTTGTCTCAAGTGTCTGAGGAATAGAGGCTCGTCTTAAGAAAATTGGTAAAAACTCAACAACCTGAAGTTCAAGAAGTTCTGGACAGATGAGGAATTAACTATAATCTGGTTGCTATTTAACACAGACGTTCAATCACTGTGGCCATCTCTTTAGACAAGCTTCGTAAATTTCCAGACCTATTAAACTCCAAGATTCTAAATGCCCAAGGCAAAGAGAGTAAAATAACTAATAAAGTTACAAGGTCTTACAGGAAGCTAAGTATATTATTAACATTCATCAGAAAATTTCCAAATTAATGATCTGGAGAGAATAATATTTGGGTTTAATGATTCCAACAAAAGACAAATCTTTAATAACGAGTAAATAATGTTCATTTGATTTTACCTTGTGGTGTGGCTGGGCTCTGGTGAAGATTTGTAAAGTAGTTAACACCTTTTATAACCTTGGAAAAGCATTGTATGAAGTAGCCTCATTTTATCTGGCTTCAATTTCTTCAACTCTATGAGATCAAATTATGAAAGGTGGCCATGTTAGAATAAATGTGTTATTGTGATTTATAAATCAGAATTTTTGAGAGACCTGAAAAGTGAAAAATCATTTAACCAACAATATACATATGTGTGTGTGTGTGTATGTGTGTGTGTGTGTATATATATATATTTACTAACCTTGACTTACTTTATTTTTTCCATCACTATCCCCTCTATGTCCTCATCCTATTCTATCTCCACCTACCCCCTTGCAACTATATATTTTTTTAACACAAGATCCAACCAGCTTTATTCTTTTCTCTACACCCCACCAATTAAATAAACCTAATTCATCTTTTTTTTTCCCTCCTGATAATGCTATTTGAACTTGATTATCTCTGCTCCTTGGGCATTGTGTGTGACAGGCATGAGCTGAAACAAAATGACAAATTCCATTTAGTTTAATTTGATTCCGTTTCTTTACAAATGAAGTTTACCTTCATCTCCTTTATATTGTAATTGTTACTGGTGATTCCTCATCTTTGAACTCAATTATACTGTAAAAACTGAAATTTTAGCAAGAGACTCAGAAACTGCCATGAGTCTGTCAGTCCAGATGTTAGTGTGACTGGCTTACTGAACGGTCTGAACTTGGGGACATAGGAGCGTGAAAATATTTTTTCTCCATCCATTACTTTTAATCACACTCTGTTGCCTTTCTCTTTCTTGCCTCTCAACTACCTCTTGGGCACTAGGAGATGTTAAAACTTAATCCAGTTCAACTCGAATCTCATCTCCACCTAATTGGCAACAGATGCCTGGCCTGTGACTGGTTGGATTCGTATTGGGAAGGTGATGTGGTCAGCTCCTACACTTCTAGCTCTTCTGAGCTGGCGCAGTGGGGAGGGTAGAGGCCTTTTTGCTTACTGACGCCATTGTAATCATTGCTTACACACTGCAGCTTTCCCAGCCAACAGTTTTGGATGGGTTGTCTCTCTTTGTGTAAGCACGGAGGTGCTGTTTTATTCTGGGATCCACTTGCGTGTGGGTTTTTCTGAGGTTCCTGCAGGAAGGCCTTCAAGGTGCACGGTTGCCTCCATAGCAGATGTGATTTGGGCTTCTGATTTTTGACCCCACTTCCCTTTTCTTTCTTCCCAGTTTTCTCTCCACAGTTTCTAGATTCTCCTTGAATAATAATAAGGCAGTTCAGACCCACCTACCTTTAATATATGCCTGCTGACCTAATGGAAATGACATATCTTTGGCATGACAAAGGGTGGGACTGCAGGTTTTCCTCCTATTGTCCTGGTTTTGTCCAGCCACCTTTCACTGATTCTTACCTCCTCTAGCTCAAATAGGTACCTGAGGGCTACTCAGCACATCTGCTTCAAAAACTGCCTTGTAACCAGATGGTTTCACAGGAGAATTCTACAAAGCATTTAAGGAGGAACTAGCACCTATCCTTCACAGACTATTCCAAAAAATCCAAAATGATGGAAGACTCCCAAACTCTTTTTATGATGCCAGCATCATCCTAATCCCAAAACCAGAAAAAGACACAACAAAGAAAGAAAACTTCAGGCCAATATCACTGATGAACATT